>BLSH010490455.1:622535-635737 GCA_018402905.1 Glandirana rugosa
GTCGTAATTCTTCAACGAATGTTGGTTGGTAATTATGTTTAGAAGGGATCTTCAAATTTAGACTAATCATTATGTGATATAACAGTTTTCATAACCCTGTGGACGGAAATTCACGTGTACTAGGAATTACCGCAGTAGGGTCAGAATCAGGTATCCCAAGTTATAGCGCAACCGGGTGGGAAACTTCGATATTGTCGAAGTTGAGTAGGCCCTCAGTGCACAAAGCAAGGTCCACAAAGACATGGATGAGCAAGTTTGGGGTGGAGGAACTTGACTGTTCTGACCTAAACCCGATAGAACACCTTTGGGATGAATTAGAGTGGAGACTGTGAGCCAGGCCTTCTCATCCAACATCAGTGCCTGACCTCACAAATGCACTTCTGGAAGAATGGTCAAACATTCCCATAGACACTCCTAAACCTTGTGGACAGCCTTCCCAGAAGAGTTGAAGCCGTTATAGCTTCAAAGGGTGGGCCAACGCGATATTGAACCCTATGGACTAAGACTGGGATGATGCCATTAAGGATCATGTGCACTTAAAGGCAGGTGTCCCAATACTTTTGACAATATAGTGTATTACTAATCAGATTTAAACTTCTAGGGAAGATTTGTATTAATGGTTGGTTGTAAGCAACTTCTTAATGCTGAAACCTAAAAGCGAGCCTGTGCTTTTTCCAATTATATTTTGAGTGGAGTATGCCTTCAACAAATTCTTGTTCCTATACGCTGCCTGCATGAACCCCTTAGAAAAAAAAAAGGCAAACTATAGAAAGCCGTACATTTTTCAAATGCCATTCAGGAATGTTATATATGGAAAATGGTTTTTATAATGCACTCAGACACATTTTTATATCTGCATCTCCACCATATCTAATACATCTGTGAACACCACATTTTTTTACATTTCAAAGCATGGAAAATATGAAAAAAAAAAAAAAAAATACTGAAGCTGCAAGAAAAGTGAAAGTTATTTTGTGCCTATGGGATCATCTTATAGTAAATCTACATAGGTGACCTCTACGTGGGTAAACAGTGTGTACTAACTATGGAGGCAAAGACAGACATGACACATTAGGATGGTATGGCCCTTTATTATCACCATCAGGAAACCCAACCTAAAAAATGCCAGTCCTACATCGCTAAAGTGCATGTAGGCAGGAAATTGTTGCAAAGAGGCTGCAGGAGATCAGCAGCACTGAGATGTATCAGAGGAGGAAAAAAAAGGTGAAATCGATATAAGAAGCGTGTATATGTTTTGAATGCATTGCGCTTTAGCAAGCTAAAGGACGTACAGAGGGCTAGGCAGACATGTAGGGAGAGCTGGGCAGAGACCTGGGGAGAGCTGGGCAGAGACCTGGGGAGAGCTGGGCAGAGACCTGGGGAGAGCTGGGCAGAGACCTGGGGAGAGCTGGGCAGAGACCTGGGGAGAGCTAGGCAGAGACCTGGGGAGAGCTAGGCAGAGACCTGGGGAGAGCTAGGCAGAGACCTGGGGAGAGCTAGGCAGAGACCTGGGGAGAGCTAGGCAGAGACGTAGGGAGAGCTAGGCAGAGACGTAGGGAGAGCTAGGCAGAGACGTAGGGAGAGCTAGGCAGAGACGTAGGGAGAACCAGGCAGAGACGTAGGGAGAGCTAGGCAGAGACGTAGGGAGAGCCAGGCAGAGACGTAGGGAGAGCCAGGCAGAGACGTAGGGAGAGATCAGCCTCGCACACGGGACGACGATCATACGTACGATCATCGCAAATCGTCTGTTGGATAATGTAACTTGCATACTGACTGCACTACACGATCGTACGACCACAGAAGAACGTTCAGGTGCATGTAATTAGCATCCGGCCGTTCCTGACTTCTGAGCATGCGTGTTTTGCACAATACAACTTGTTGTACCAACTGCTCTGTACACACGATACAACGGTCGTATGAGAGCTTGTTGGTACGACCAAGTTTTCTAGTCTGCTCATACAACTCCCTTGTATGACCGTCATATGTTCGACTCTTCTAATCACGCATACGAACGATCAATATCGCGTACGACCCGTTGTATACGATCGTCGTCCCGTGTGTACGAGGCTCTAGGCTCTACCCCCTTATCAGCAGCCCAGGATAGATAGACAGACTGATCCATCAAATAAAGTAAACTCTGCTCAGTCTAAAGCCTCTTACACACGGGATGATGATCGTACGTACGATGATCTGTACACACGATACAATGGTCGTATGAGCTCTTGTTGGTACCACCAAGTTTTCTAGTCTGCTCATACAACTCCCCTTGTACGACCGTCGTATGTCGGCTGTTCTAATCGCGCATACGGATGATCAATTTCGCATACAACGGTCGTTCATACGACTTGTATACGATCGTCGTCCCGTGTGTAGGAGGCTTAATTCTCCGTAAAAGGTTTGGCACCCCAGTCTACCTATCAGATACAACAGTCAGCATTAGGTAGACATTACCAGCTGCTAAAGTACAACCAGTCGACCACCCATGCTTGATACTCTATTTATGAAATGTACAATGCTGTCACAAATTACATCAGGCCCAAGTAAGAAACAACGGGAGTCGGACTTCGGTGACCGCACATTTAGACTCTCGGGTTTGTTTAATGAAGAAGGAGCACAAACTGCTATCCAATGGAGCAGGAAAACAGAACCAACAATGGAAGATTAGAGTCCAGTGTGATGATTTCTGGATATGGGATATTGAATTTTGCACACTGTGGGTCTTTTTGTGTTTTACAGAACTTACCAATGTGTAGATATGAAACAGCAGTGTAACAATGGGCAGCCTGTGCTTTACAAGGGGCTATCCACATGATGCATGCAGCTGATTGCCCTGCACTCCTCCTCTCCAGGGCTGACACAGGTCTCCTATGTAGAACTTTACCATACAAGGGACTATAAAGCTGCACAATGCCAAAACTTCACAAACAGAGCGTGAGCCGGCCCACCTACAGATCCAGCTGTATACACTGCAGAGACCCCCTCAGACCCTGCCCTGCACAATGTGAACTCTCCTTATTCAAACAACTCTGCAGCAAGACAGCTTTGGTGCACAAAGGGTTACTTTAAAGAGACAAATGCACTGCTTGCAGGGTATGGAAATCCTAACAATGAACTTATCTTACTGCTCCCTTTTTGACCTGGTAAAATATACCACTGAAAGGATTTTGTTTGAACTGTTCATACTACTGATGACCACTAGAGGGAGAATTGCAACTAATAAAATATGGGACAGCAAATAAGTGAAAGTGAAAAAATGGCTCACAGGTGAATCTTAAGATACTAATAAAAGAAATTGTCAGCTCCGTGGAATATGCTCTTTAAAATCTCGTTTTATTCCAAGTCCATCAGAAGTACAAAGAAGTCCCAATACAGAGAATGTTGACACATTTCAGCCCTGGTGGCCTTCGTCATACGCGTTTCAGCCTAGTGGGCTTTCGTCGTAACCAATAGATAGGCATGACAAGTTTCAGCCCTGATGGGCCTTCGTCGTAACCATTACAGAGAAGCATGATGCATTTCAGCCATGGTGGGCCTTAGTCATAACTAATACAGAGAAGCATGAGGAGTTTCAGCCCTAGTGGGCCTTAGTCATAACAAATACAGAGGAGCATGAAGCATTTCAGCGCTGTGTGCCTTAATCATAACCAATACAGAGACGGATGACATGTTTCAGCCCTGGTGGACTTCAGTCATAAATGTTAACATACTAACTCTAACAAAAAGCTCTATAATAAGTAGGCTAATACGTGAACATGATACTTTACCCTGCATGGCCAATGGTCTTGTTCATTATATACTAAATGCAACCCCAATAACAAAAATGCAGTATGTGCAGATGAGCAGAGAACACTTCTAATGCATCAAATTAATAAGAGGAGTGGATGATCCAGGCAACCAGCAATTTGAGAAAATGTCCAGCAATCGCAGTTCCAGTATTTTTTGCTCATGACCGGTTTACTTTAAATACAGCTGCTATAAGCACCTAGATTTGTTTTTGTATTACCTTTATTTAATCCCTGTACAACAGCATTTAGAATGACAAAAGGAGTACCAGTGGCATCATAAAATCAGGCTGCATTGCATTGTAGGATGCTGTCTAACACAGGGGGCATGCTAACAGGGGGGCACAGTGTACTTTTCCTCTTTAAGGCTCCATGCACACTGTATCTGATAAACGACCGTTTTTGGGCGTTTGGGCGTTTTTTTTTAACAGTCCAAAAATGCCACTTTATGTTATCCTATGTGTCCATGCACACATGGACATTAATTGTCTTTTATCAGCAGTGGCGTTTTTGGGCTGTTATCTGAACGCCCTGAATTGGCATTCAAAAGTCGTTCTTTTGACCACAAAAAACGCCGGACGCCGATAAACGCTCATAAACGCCAGTAAACGGCTGTTTATCGGCGTCCGGCGTTTTTTGCAGTCAATGGAAGCTAATGAAGAAAAAAAAATGCCCAAAAACACAGACGCTGATAAACGCTGGTAAACGCTGCTTACAAAACGCTGCAAAAGAATGTTTTGTAAGCAGCATCTCCTGCCCGACGCCGAGAGAGCCCAGATAGCGTCCAGTGTGCATGGAGCCTAAAGTATACATTAAAAAAAAAAAAAAAAAATAAACACATTCATTTATGTGAATGCTGCATCATTCTGATGCCAGTGCAGGTGTCTCCTGCCAGCTCTAAGACTGAGAACTGAATGATCACATGACCTTCATCACATGAGCTCAGTTCTCAGTCACCAGCTCTCTGCTCTGACCCCTCCAGTACTCCAGTACTCACTGGAGTGTTGGGCTGTGGAGGGGGCAGGAGCGGCTGGCTCAGGCTCTCTTTGGCACACTGAGAGGCTGAGCCTGCTCCCAATCAGGCATCTGGGTGGATCCCAACATTATTGTCGAGATCCCTGCAGAGCCTGGACTGACTCTGTGACCTTAGCCAACAGCAGGCTTTAGTCTGCTGTTGGCAGAATCTGGGCCACAGGAATGCAGAACTACAGTAAGAGCACTAAGTGACCCACATGACAAGTATATCCGAAAGGGCTTTGGCCATACTTCTCCTTTAATCTTGGATAGAGAAGGGGGGGGGGGGGTAGTTGAAAACCACAGTCAGTTTGTTTGCCATCTGCTGGATTTGTGTGCTAATGCCTAAGGCCCCTTTCACACGTATTTATTTATTTATTTATTTATTTCAGGTACTTATATAGCGCCGTCAATTTACGCAGCGCTTTACATATACATTGTACATTCACATCAGTCCCTACCCTCAAGGAGCTTACAATCTAAGGTCCCTAACTCACATTCATACATATACTAGGACCAATTTAGACAGGATCTAATTAACCTCGCAGCATGTCTTTGGAGTGTGGGAGGAAACCGGAGTACCCGGAGGAAACCCACGCAGACACAGGGAGAACATGCAAACTCCAGGCAGGTAGTGTCGTGATCGGGATTCGAACCAGCGACCCTTTTACTGCTAGGCGAAAGTGCTACCCACTACACCACTATGCGACTTGTTCTGTGACTTGGGACTGCAAAGTCGCATGACAAGTCGTTCCCCATGATTTCCAATGAGCACCGTTCATATCTGTACGACCTCAAGTAGTGCCGACTTCAAAGTAGTCCCTGCATTACTTTGGTCAGACATTGATGCAACTTGACTTGAGGTCCATAGACTCAATGTTAAACCCTCAAAGTTGCATGCAAATTGCACCTGAATAATCTAGATGCGATTTCTGTACGTCTTTGTAATATGTTTTCATTGTGCCATAGTTGCAACAAAGTCGTACTGATCCCAAATCTCGTCAAAATCATGATAAAAAAAATTGCTGCAAAATTGAGGTGAAAATCGCGTCGCACAAATGTGAAAGGGGCCTACGGTTCCATTCACAACAGCAATTCCAAATCGCTGCAAAACGCAGGATGCTTATGTGATGCCATTACTTCTAACAGTGCCCCAACCGTGCCGCGATTTTGCCGCGATTGTCGCACAGTAAATTGTGCTGCAATCGCAAAAAGGAACATGAGCCACTTTTGGGCGACAGCGTTGCAATTTGCCAAAAGGTAGGGTAATGAAGGAGTTAAGAAAGGAAAAGAAAGGAAAAAGAAAAGGAAGGAGCCAAGAAAAGGAAGGGAAGGAAATGAAAAGAGTAGGGAAAGGAAGGAGAAAAGAAAGGAAAGGGTAGGGAAAGGAAAGAGAAAATGAGAGAAAAGGAAAGGTAAATGTATACAAACCATGCCGCGATTTTGCCGTGATTGTCGCACAGTAAATTGTGCTGCAATCGCAAAAAGGAACATGAGCCACTTTTGGGCGACAGCGTTGCAATTTGCCGCCATTTACCATGAGGCAACCGTGGCAAAATTGCGGCGCGATTGGGGTGCCTTTAGAAGTAATGGCATCGCGAACAAATCCCGTGTTTTGCAGCAATTTGGAATCGTGAGCGGAATCGCTGCAATTCCACCCCTTATAATCTGTTCACTTAGCTGAGTGAATTTTCAGCTTTGCAAATTAATTTTCCTCTAGCTTAGCCAATGAGGTGAAGCTCTACTGACTCCCATCATCCAATCATTTGCAAACAAATAAACATTTTTTTTTTTCCCTTCCATATGATCTGTCTACCTAAAGGAAAATTGCCCAGCAAAGTGAACTTTCTCTACTCCTTTAGTAATTTCATCTCTGTGTCTCATTAAGGAAACTTCCCTTTACTTCCTGTCCTGTAAACTCCACAGGAAGTGAGAGCACATTTGTCAAGTGTGCGGAATGTCTGCTTTGGCAGTTGTCAGGGGGACACGCGTCTCCAAAGGAAGTTTTGTCTTGAGTTTTACTTTATAACAAAATAAATAAATTAAAAAAAGACCTTACCAAACACCGTTCCAGCAATATTGTGAAACAATCGATTTCTAAATGTAACGAATGAAACAGACAAATGCATTTACTATCTACTGCTTAAATAAAATTTCATACCAGCACACACCCATTGAAGGAAAATTATCCACAGCCTAAACATTTTAATCGATTCCTCAAAAAATCTCCATACAGCCTTCCAAACTGATTAAATACATTTCGGAGGGTTATCCCCACACAACCAACCATTGTAAGCACAGATTTCCCAGCTTGTTGCAGATCCCAGTGCAAGCCGATGAGGAGGTCTCCAGACAAGAAGGAGCAGAAGGATCATCTCAAGGGGGTCAATAACGCTTGTCCACTGAGCCACAAATGTAATGGCCATTATAAGGCCACCTGTAGACACAAGGCTGCCATTACCAGAATTGTGGACAATTCATTAGAGTTTTGTTTGAAAATACCTTTCCATAAACGCTAACAACGTCCCATGAGGAGAACATTTTAAATCAAGGGCTTCTCTCCACCATCCCCATTGGACTGCAGTTGCCATCACAGTCCCAATGCATAGACAAGGCTCATGTCCTAGTGCTTCAGTTGACGCCAACAGGCTGGTGGTTTCACTGACCTCCAGTACAAGGGACATTCTTCCCAGTGACAGCCAATGGAAGGGCCATTCTATACATCTTCCATAAACGCTAAAAACATCCCTTGCTGAGAAAACTTCATATTGAGGGCTTGTCTACACCAGCCTCATTGGGCTGTTTGCCAACACAGTCCCAACGCATAGACATGGCAATATTGCTTTGTTTTATACCAACCTGCTGGTGGTTCCATTGGCAACCATTGTAAGGGGCCTTCTCCTCCTGACCACCAATGTAGAACCATCCTTCTTTCACTGACCACCACCAATTTGAGGAAGCATTTCACCGACCACCAATGTGAGGGGGGCACGACACTGACCACCAATGTAAGGGGGGCATGACACTGACCACCAATGTAAGGGGGGCACGACACTGACCACCAATGTAAGGGGGGCACGACACTGACCACCAATGTAAGGGGGGCACGACACTGACCACCAATGTAAGGGGGGCACGACACTGACCACCAATGTAAGGGGCGTGACACTGACCACCAATGTAAGGGGCGTGACACTGACCACCAATGTAAGGGGGCACGACACTGACAACCAATATAAGGGGGCACGACACTGACAACCAATATAAGGGGGCACGACACTGACAACCAATATAAGGGGGCACGGCACTGACCACCAATATAAGGGGGCACGACACTGACCACCAATATAAGGGGGCACGACACTGACCACCAATATAAGGGGGCACGACACTGACCACCAATGTAAGGGGGCACGACACTGACCACCAATGTAAGGGGCGTGACACTGACCACCAATGTAAGGGGCGTGACACTGACCACCAATGTAAGGGGGCACGACACTGACAACCAATATAAGGGGGCACGACACTGACAACCAATATAAGGGGGCACGACACTGACAACCAATATAAGGGGGCACGGCACTGACCACCAATATAAGGGGGCACGACACTGACCACCAATATAAGGGGGCACGACACTGACCACCAATATAAGGGGGCACGACACTGACCACCAATGTAAGGGGGCACGACACTGACCACCAATATAAGGGGGCATGACACTGACCACCAATATAAGGGAGCACGACACTGACCACCAATATAAGGGAGCACGACACTGACCACCAATATAAGGGGGCATGACACTGACCATCAATATAAGGGGGCACGGCACTGACCACCAATATAAGGGGGCACTACACTGACCACTGATCTACAGAGGCATCTTTCCACTGACCACCAAGGGGAGGCAACACTACACTTTTCACTATCTGCTTTTTATGGTCATTATTAAAAATTTGTATGGTTTATACATTTAAAAAAATGTCGTATAAAGTTGCCCTGGGCATCAAATATACCACGTACGCCACATTCCTTATTCTTTTATTTCTTTGTGTATCCCCTCTCACTGTTCACACTAACCTGCTGCGAGCTGTAGAAATATTAATTATTAGCAAGGGTTCAATGAGACCTGAAAGTTATTTCAAGGGTTCCTCCGTGTTAAAACCTCCATGTTGAGGAAGGTTGGGTCTCAAACAATCGACTTGAAATCCCACGTCTCTTAAAACCACAACTTTATAGGTAATTTAAATGTAAAAGAAAAGAAAAAGCTTCCTGCAGTGGGCACTTGAGAGAAGCCCAGACCCACTAGGGGGTACTTGGTAAACATTGGCTGATAAGAGCGACTCTAAAAAAACTTTCCATGCTGCTGCAGAAACTCTTTTAAAAAAACAAACCTGCTGTTCAGAAATCTGTGATCTCTGTAGATTTTTTATATATAAATTGTGATCCTAATGATATTTTCCTGAACACATAAAATGGAATGCTGTCTCTATGGTGGGGGCAGCAGACTACTCCACAAGGTTACATAGGTGGCATGACAATTAAATACAAATATATACAATTTTAATAAAAGTCCAGGAATGAAGTTTTCTAAGAATAGATGGACATGGAGAAAACTGACCTCTGGATTCTGGTGTTCCCAGGTTCTGCTTCTACAATCCAACTGAAGAAGTTGCAAGGCAGGCGAGGAGCTCAGGGGTGAAGTTTAGTCCAGCAGGGTGTCTGGGCTGTGATTGACCACAGTGAGAGGTGCTGAGCTGGGTGACAACCTTCAGGGTGCTGAGCTAAGAGGAGGGTAAAGGTGTCCTTCCTTGCATAGTGACACCCAGCTCATTCATCGGTGTCACTGCAGCACCCAGCAGATCAGAGGAGAGATCTCCAGACACAGAGCACTGAATCTCCAGCAAACACTGAGCTGTCTGCTTGTCTCTCTCCAGCTGTAACACTAGCAAGGCAGGAGGGGAGGGGCCACAGGACACCAGGGCACGCCCCCTGCCCTGATCACAGCCTACCCACTCTCATTCATGGCACCAGCAGGACTGCCCCTCCAAGGCTGCAGTGTTTACTGCCTGGATCTCAGTGTGCCCTGATAACAGATGCCAATGTAACCAAATGTAGCACTGGAGCTCCTAGGAGGAGAAATATTTATTTAAAACAAAAAAAACTATTTTGATTTATAGTATCAGCTGTGATAGAAAATACAAACACCATTGTCCCTGCTCTCTGGTATGGAGATCCACACCTTCTAGATTGTAAGCTCTTCTGTACTAGGTTCCATTGTCTCTTCTATCCTACCACTTGTAGCTAACCCTACTCCTTCTAGATTGTAAGCTCTTCTGTACTAGGTTTATTGTCCCTGCTCTCTGTATGGAGCCCCACACCTTCTAGATTGTAAGCTCTTCTGTACTAGGTTTATTGTCCCTGCTCTCTGTATGGAGCCCCACACCTTCTAGATTGTAAGCTCTTCTGTACTAGGTTTATTGTCACGAATCTCTGTATCTGTCTTTATGCCTTGTCGATTGTAAGCTCTTCTGTACTAGGTTCCATTGTCTCTTCTATCCTACCACTTGTAGCTAACCCTACTCCTTCTAGATTGTAAGCTCTTCTGTGCTAGGTTTCATTGTCTCTTCTATCCTACCACTTGTAGCTACAAACACCATTGTCCCTGCTCTCTGTATGGAGCCCCACACCTTCTAGATTGTAAGCTCTTCTGTACTAGTTTTATTGTCACTGCTCTCTGGTATGGAGCCCCACACCTTCTAGATTGTAAGCTCTTCAGTACTAGGTTTATTGTCCCTGATCTCTGTATGGAGCCCCACACCTTCTAGATTGTAAGCTCTTCTGTACTAGGTTTATTGTCCCTGCTCTCTGGTATGGAGCCCCACACCTTCTAGATTGTAAGCTCTTCAGTACTAGGTTTATTGTCACTGCTCTCTGGTATGGAGCCCCACACTTTCCAGATTGTAAGCTCTTCTGTACTAGGTTCCATTGTCTCTTCTATTCTACCACTTGTAGCTAACCCTACTCCTTCCAGATTGTAAGCTCTTCTGTACTAGGTTTCATTGTCGCTTCTCTTTTACCTCTTGTATATATCCCTACACCTTCTAGAGTGTAAGCTCTTCGGTACTAGGTTTTATTGTCACTTCTCTCTTTTATGTAACCCTACTTCTTCTAGATTGTAAGCTCTTCAGCTGTTCATGGTTCTATTGGCTCTTCTCTCTTATCTTTTCTATCTAGCCCACTTCTAGATTGTAAGCTCTTCTGTCTTATACCTCATGTATCTACCAGCTCTTCTGTACCTGGTGCTTTTGTCACTTGTCTTACCTCTTGTATTTAACCCCTAATCCTTCTAGATTGTAAGCTCTTCTGTACCTGACCTTAGGGTTCAATATTGAGTTGGCCCACCCTTTGCAGCTATAACATCTTCAACTCTTCTGGGAAGGCTGTCCACAAGGTTTAGGAGTGTCTATGTCCAGAAGTGCATTTGTAAGGTCAGGCACTGATGTTGGATGAGAAAGCCTGGCTTGCAGTCTCCGCTCTAATTTATCCCAAAGGTGTTCTATCGGGTTGAGGTCAGTACTTTGTGCAGGCCAATCAAATTCCTCCACCCCAAACTCACCCATTCATGCCATTTATGGATGATGGAGGCCACTGTGCTCATTGGGACCTTCGATGCAGAAGAACGTTTTCTGTACCCTTCTCCAAATCTGTGCCTCCATACAATATTGTCTCTGAGGTCTACATACAATTCCTTGAACTTCATGGTTTGGTTTGTGCACTGACATGCACTGTTAACTGTGGGACCTTATGGCGTGTGCCTTTCCACATCATGTCCACAGGGCTGGTGCAAGGATTTTTGACACCCTAGGCGAAATCTCATTTTGCCACCCCCATTTGTCTTCACCCCTGACTCCACCCAGTTTGCCATGCCCATGTGACAGGAGGCAGCGCTATACAGGAAGCATCGGCTCTGCTTCCTCCGTCGCTGGCTCCAGTGTTGCGCTGCGCCCAGAGGCGTAACTAGAACCTTCAGGGCCCCGGTGCAAGAAATTATGAAGGGCCCCCTGACCCCTGGCCAGGGCCCTTCCCTCTTCCCACTGATGCTGGGGCCCTTTACTCCCATCGTGGGTCCCTTTATTACGGTACTGCAGTGGGGCCCTTTCACAAGTTCTGCAGCAGGCCCCAGGGGGACCAGGGAAGCACACAGGGGCCCTGGGAACAGCAGAAGACAAGTAAACTGGATAGAGGAAAATGGAGGAGATTGGGTCCTCTAAATGCCGCCCCCGCCATCCCTCCTATTCAGGTGTACAAGGGAGGCACATGGGCCCCCTGGACCATGGGGCCCGGTTGCAATCGCAACCCCTGCAACCCCTATCGTTACGCCCCTGGCTGCGCCTCTAATTACACTACGGGTCGGACGGAGCAGATGCCTGAGACTGAGTTAGTTGTATGCTGCAGCCTGCAGAGCATGCAGACACGGAGGGAAGCCAGCAGCCGGGCACCCCTAGGCAGCAGTGCGCCCTAGGCAGCCGCCTAGTTTGCCTAGTGGTAGCACCGGCCCTGCGTGTCCAATCAACTGAATTTACCTCAGGTGGACGCCAATCAAGTTGTAGAAACATCTCAAGGATGATCAGTGGAAACAGGAGGCGCCTGAGCTGAGTGAGCTAAATTTTGAGTGTCATGGCAAAGGCTGTGAATACTTAATTTTTTATTTTTAATAAATTTGCAAAGATTTCAAACAAATTTCTTTCACGTTGTCATTATGGAGTATTGTTTGCAAAATTTTGAGGAAAATAATGAATGTAATCCACTTTGGAATAAGGCTGCAACATAGGGTTGCCACCTCATCCCTATGAATTACACAGATTTTGAGGCTAATTTAAGGAAGGTAAGGCACCAAGTGAGTTTAATTACCACCTTAATCAGCCGCAGAACAACCTGTGTAATTAATATGTGTTTGGTTTTAAAGGGATGAGGTGGCAACTCTACTGCAACATTACAAAATGTGGAAAAAGTGAAGCGCTGTGAATACTTTCCGGATGCACTGTAGTGTAAAGGGTGGGCCAACTCAATACTGACCCCTACAGACTAAAGCCCCGTACACACACGTTCCGAAAATCGGACGGCAGATCGTCCGTTTTATTTGCACGCTAAACTAAGAGTTTACTAAAGACACGAAAATTGTCGTACGACAGAATAAAAAATCGGCAGTGATGTGTTGTAGTGTATTTGTATTGTACAGGGTGGGCCATTTATATGGATACACCCTAATAAAATGGGAATGGTTGGTGATATTACCTTCCTGTTTGTGGCACATTAGTATATGTGAGGGGGAGTGTATATGATTACACGGTGTTTGTCCTTCCATTATAGTGGTTGGTAAGGGTAAAATAATCCCAC
>BLSH010490455.1:642054-653099 GCA_018402905.1 Glandirana rugosa
CCCCCCCCCCCCCCGAGACCACCCTTTTTTTGAAAGGCTCTAATTACATGCTTCGAGGGAAAAAAAAAACATTGAAATCCATGCGTCCAGCACCCTGCATGTAGAATAGGGGCCAGACACATGGATTAGGGGGGCGGTGCCCCTAATGGATGGGCCGCCACTGCCTGACACTCTTTAAATGTTGGTATCAGGAAAACCTGTCAGAAATAACTCATACAGATAACAGAGGAAGAAGGAAGCAGCCAGAAATGACAGTTAGTGCTCTGGATTGAGACAAACACACACTATAGAGGGATATTCTTTGTTCATCTTTCATGTCTGAGGTGTACAACCGCTTTAATTTCAACATGCCATCACTGGATCTCTGTGCTTCTCTATGCAGGAGGGAGGGGCCAACAGGGTGCTTTACCGGGGCGGCCAATCCATTGTGTGCACCGCCCCCCCCCCCCCTGTCCATGCCCCACCGCCCTCCCTATCCATGCACCTGGCCCCTTTCAGGATGCCAGGCGCATGAATTCCTATGGCAGGGATGTGCAGGGGTGTGTTTTTTTGAAGCACTGATTAGAGCCAGAGGCTCTAATAGGCTTCAAAATAGCGTGGGCTCAGGGCACAGAGCATTGTGCCCAGAGCCTGCCCAGGTGTGTTGCAACAGCGAATGAACTCTGCTTCTCCTCCCGGCCAATTGGGAAGTGGGTCTGATCCCACCACCCGATTGGCTGAAAGAACAGGTGATCCTATTGGATGTCTAGGAGAAGAAGGAAGGAGTAGCCACCGGAGCCTGCAACCCACCAAAGCCCATTGCTGCCCACAACCCGCCTGCCGGGGCCTGCGGCGGTAAGTGTGGGGTGGAGGGGGTGCTGATGTCACCAACCAATGGGGGGGGGGTTGTTTGCCCCCCCAAAAAAAACACCAGCCGCCACTGTGCTGTACATAGCTTCCTAAAAACATCACAGCACCCAGCCTCTGTACTCCTCTCATTGCAAGAAATGGGGCGGAGTAATGCAAATGTGGGCTTGTTTGCATGCAGACCTCCCTAGAAAACACCCACATGGGATGCTGAGCCCTTCATGATTGGCAGAACTAAAAGGCTGGGGAGGAGAGGACTAGATGACGCTGGACGTCCTCCAGCCAGGAAATGAGACAGGCAATAATATCTGACTTGCTGCAGCTTCTGAGATGCACATTGTGAGAAGCTCACAGTGTGCAGTAAGCTATTTCAGTACAGGAGATGAGCCTGTACAACTGTGCAAGACTGACACATACTGTAGTCAGACCATACACAAGGCTCCCTCCTGTCCCCTGATTGGCTGCTCTGCACATCACAGGTTCACTTCCAACCAAATTAACTCCATCACAAGATCCCCCCCGGGCACAAAGGGGTTAACCTCCATCCATCTCCTTTAATAAGCGCCGCGTGACACCATCAAATTTCCTGTGTTTTTCTTATGTGGATGAATTGTGTGACCCCGGATCACCCAATATCTGGCGGCTGGGAACGCTGCTTCCCATCCTCCGCTCTCCATAATGCCCCCCATTGTCACTCACTCTTTCAAAGACAACCGAAATGCCACCCTTTGCGTCGCAGCGTCCTTTATTGTGGCCGTCGCTCAGCCTACCGAGGGGCCCCTTCCTGATCCGCCTGCCTTTCAAAACGCCCGCTGTTCCCAATGGTCTGACCTGGCACGGCTTTGTACAGCGCTACAGTCTGTGCTCCCGATATTTCACCTGCCGCAGGCGTATTGCAGAAATTCTAACCATTGTGGGGGGGATGTTTTCTGAAGTGTGTATCATTTCTAATTATCACTTACTATGTATCATTTCTAATTTTCACTTACTATGTATCATTTCTAATTATCACTTACTATGTATCATTTCTAATTATCACTTACTATGCATCATTTCTAATTTTCACTTACTATGTATCATTTCTAATTATCACTTACTATGTATCATTTCTAATTATCACTTACTATGCATCATTTCTAATTATCACTTACTATGCATCATTTCTAATTATCACTTACTATGTATCATTTCTAATTATCACTTACTATGTATCATTTCTAATTATCACATACTATGTATCATTTATAATTATCACTTACTATGTATCATTTCTAATTATCATTTACTATGTATCATTTCTAATTATCACTTACTATGTATCATTTCTAATTATCACTTACTATGTATCATTTCTAATTATCACTTACTATGCATCATTTCTAATTATCACTTACTATGCATCATTTCTAATTATCACTTACTATGTATCATTTCTAATTATCACTTACTATGTATCATTTCTAATTATCACATACTATGTATCATTTATAATTATCACTTACTATGTATCATTTCTAATTATCACTTACTATGTATCATTTCTAATTATCACTTACTATGTATCATTTACTATGTATCATTTCTAATTATCACTTACTATGCATCATTTCTAATTATCACTTACTATGCATCATTTCTAATTATCACTTACTATGTATCATTTCTAATTATCACTTACTATGTATCATTTATTATTATCACTTACTATGTATCATTTATAATTATCACTTACTATGCATCATTTATAATTATCACTTACTATGTATCATTTATTATTATCACTTACTATGTATCATTTCTAATTATCATTTACTATGTATCATTTCTAATTATCATTTCTAATTATCACTTTCTATGCATCATTTCTAATGATCACTTACTATGTATCATTTATAATTATCACTTACTATGCATCATTTATAATTATCACTTACTATGTATCATTTATTATTATCACTTACTATGTATCATTTCTAATTATCATTTCTAATTATCACTTTCTATGCATCATTTCTAATGATCACTTACTATGTATCATTTATAATTATCACTTACTATGTATCATTTATAATTATCACTTACTATGCGTCATTTCTAATTATCATTGCAACATTATATGAGGGAAAAAAGTATTTGACCCCCTGCTGATTTTGTACGTTGCCCACTGACAAAGAAATGATCAGTCTATAATTTTAATGGTCGGTTTATTTTACCAGTGAGGGACAGAATAACAACAAAAATATCCAGAAAACTGCATTTCAATAAAGTTATAAATTGATTTGCATTTTAATGAATGAAATAAATATTGGACCCCTTCACAAAATATGATTAGTATTTGGTGGAGAAACCCTTGTTGGCAATCACAGAGGTCAGACGTCTCTTGAAGTTGGCCACCAGGGGGGATTTTGTCCAACTCCTCTTTGCAGATCCTCTCCAAGTCATGAAGGTTTTGAGGTTAATGTTTGGTAACTCGAACCTTCAGCTCCCTCCACATAGTTTCTATGGGATTAAGGTCTGGAGACTGGATAGGCCACTCCAGGACCTTAATGTGCTTCTTCTTGAGCCACTGCTTTGTTGCCTTGACCGTGTGTTTTGGGTCATTGTCATGCTGGAATACCCATCCACGACCCATTTTCAATGCCCTTTCTGAGGGAAGAAGGTTCTCACGCAAGATATTGACGGCCCTTTGTCTCTTTGATGCGGTGAAGTCCTCTTAGCAGAAAAACACCTCCAAAGCATAAGGTTTCCACCTCCATGTTTGATGGTGGGGATGGTGTTCTTGGGGTCATAGGCAGCATTTCTACTCCTCCAAACACGGTGAGTTCAGTTGATGCCAAAGAGCTCAATTTTGGTCTCATCTGACCACAGCACTTTCACCCAGTTCTCCTCTGAATCATTCAGATGTTCATTTGCAAACATCAGACGGGCTGTACATTGTGCTTTCTTGAGCAGGGGGATCTTGCGGGCGCTGCAGGATTTCAGTCCTTTTAGTGTTACCAATTGTTTTCTCTGGTGACGATGGTTCCAGCTGCCTTAAGATCATTGACAAGATTCTCCCGTGCAGTTCTGGGCTGATTCCTCACCATTCTCATGACCATTGAAACTCCACCAGGTGAGAACTTGCATGGAGCCCCAGACCGAGGGAGATTGACAGTTATTTTGTCACCCTGTCACCATTTTTCTCTTGGTGTCAGGAAAACTTATCAGAGATTATTCATGTTGATGGAACAAACCAGCAGACAGAAATTACATTTAGCCCCCCTGGTCACACCAAATCCGACGTTGAAATTGTGCGACTTCACTTGAAATCGCACGATTTGAAATCGGTGCGCCAGTGTGACTTCAGATGCGACTCAGCGCTGACATCAGTGCGACTTCATGTACAGATGTCTATGCAAGTCGCAATTGAAATTGCCAAAAGTAGGGCAGGAACTAGTTTTTCAAATTGCTGCAGCACTGCAAAGTCGGCGTCGCACGGATTTGAGCAGTTCCATTGCCGACAATAGGGTGCGACTTGTCAAGTGATTTGGACTTGTGACCAAGTGCTTAGGCTCCATTCACACACAGATGATTCCAGAATCTTGGCAAAACGCACGCCGCGTTTGCAAAACAATTATTTCTTTATGGCGCCCCAAATGCGGTGCGAATCTGCCGCGGTTGTTTTGCGACAAATCACGCTGCCATCACGCAAACCGCAATGCGTGATTTGTCCTGCGACAATCGCAGCAGATTTGCACCGCGTTTGGGGTGCCATTAAGAAATAATGGCATCGCAAAAGAGTCCTGAGCTTTGCCGCGATTCTGGAATCTGGTCACGCCAGTGCGAATTGTCTTGAGTTTTGGCTGGCCCAAAATTGCATGCCTTATTGCCTGGAAACCGTTCAAATTGGGCGAATGCCAAATTGTGCGTTTTGGCGCAATTCCAGAATCACAGCGATTCCTGGAATCACAGCGATGTGTGTCCTCCAAAACTATATAAGGATTAGCCTAGCAGTCCATTCAGTCTGTAGCCAATCAGACAGAACTACCTGGTTATTGGTAGATCTAAAGGAGATTGTACAATCAGATTGTAAAGTGTATGGCCGGCTCAATGGAGCAGCACCAGATCAGTCTATATAATATTGCCCTGCCTGATCCAAGTACCGTCCCCCCCGTGTACGCACATCACCATAGACACAGCGAAATCGCCACCCTCTGTCTTCGCAATGAATGAGGCGAGGTGCGCAATTCTCTGTGCCGCCATCACAGAGAAAAGGGCGATTTTTTTTTTTTTGTGGTCCTGCCAAACTCTCCCTCCGCCTCGCACTTTTTATTTTTCCTGCCTGGTTCCCATGACAACATCAACTTTCATCCACAATTGTCGACCCAAAGCCATTTTCTAAACAATCTCAAGAGCTTCACAAACAAGATCTCCGAGGTGGCCGGAGAGCGGAGACCCGGCGGGGAGCCGGCTCAGTGCATTCTATGAGCCAGAATCCCTCTTTAAACAAAAAACTCGGTGGCTGGGGGCGCTTATTAACTCGCTCTGTGCTGGGGCGTAGATCAGCGCTGCGCCGTATAAGGGTCGGGACGCCGCAATGCGTGCAGCTCCACCTGCGCCTTTACATGCATCTGTAATAGGTTTGCGGTGCATTTTGGTTTATGTCTGCGATTGTTCTGCATTTTCTTTTGGTGCCATTTGATCACCGCTGGGGCTTTTTTAATTTTTTTGCAATATAAACAAAAAAAGATAGAAAATTTAGAAAAAAAGAAAAAAACTACATTTTTAAATTTTACTTTCTGATATAGATATCCAATAATTTATAAAAATAAAATAATAATATAATAAATAATAATAAAATAACAAAAATGTTAAAAAAAAAAATCGAATTTCTTCATAAATTGTGGCTAAAATGTGTTCTGCTACACAGTGGCGGTTGGTGGTATATTTTTTTAGAGGGGGGGGGTGGCAAACAATCCACCCGCCGACCCCCCTCGGGTCACAGGCACAACCCGCCTCCAACCCCCCACCCCCGCACTTACCCCATCTAGGCATCGCTTTCTCTGGGTGGCATCTCCTCCTCCTGGTGCTTCATGGCGGCTTCCCCTGCGTCTCCTCTCTCCTCGTCCTCGGCGGCCAATAGGATTGCTTCTCCTCTCGGCCAATCAGGTGACGGGTCTCAAGACCCGCTTCTTGATTGGTCGGGAGGAGAATCAGGAAGACAATAGCAAATATTAATTTGCTATTGTCACACAACTGGGAGGGCTCAGGATGCAGTGCTCTGCGCCCCTGATAGGGTTGCCATCTCATCTCTTTAGGCTACTTTCACACTGGAGCTGGACCCGCGGTCGCGGTAAAACCCCGCTAGTTTTACCAGTGATAGGGCTCCGCCATGCGGGTGGGAGCGCCGTGCTTTTAACCCCCCACAAGGGGTTAAAAAGGGGTTAAAAGTGCTGGCGCTCAGCGCTACCGAGGCAGTGTGCAGCCGCTTCGGCAGCGCTTGCCATGCATTTCAATGGCAGGGGCGGTATATTACCGCTCCCCTGACCGCCCCAAAGATGCTGCTTGCAGGACTTTTTCTAATGTCCTGCTAGCGCACCGCCCCAGTGTGAAAGCACTCAGGTCTTTCACATTGCGGTGGATTTGGGGGGACTTTTGAGGCGCTTTACAGGCGCTATTTTTAGTTAAATAGCGTCTGTAAAACGCTCCAGTGTGAAAGTAGCCTAAAACCCGAACACATATGAATTACACAGGTTGTTCTGAGGCTAATTTAATGCAGATAAGGCACCAAGTGGGTTTAATTACCACCTTAATCAGCCACAGAACAACCTGTGTAATTCATTTGTGTTCAGTTCTCAGGCTGGGTTCACACTATCCGACAAAAAACCGGTCCGACTTTGATCCTACTTTGCTGTGCGATTTACGGTCCTACATAGGCTCAAAGTCGGACCGTTTGTCTGTGAACAGGGATCGGACTTTGATCCCGACAATACCAGGCACTTTGTGCTCTGGGGATTTTGAAGGGGAACTCCACGCCAAATTTAAAAAAAACTGGCATGGGGTCCCCCCTCCAGGAGCATACCAGACCCTTTGGTCTGGTATGGATTTTAAGGGGAACCCCATGCCGAAAAAACAGCGTGGGGTACCCCCAAGATCCATACCAGACCCTTATCCGAGCACGCAGCCTGGCAGGCCAGGAAAGGGGGTGGGGACGAGCGAGCGCCCCTCCCCCTCCTGGACCATACCAGGCCGCATGCCTTCAACATGGGGAGTATGGGTGCTTTGGGGCAGGGGGGCGCTCTTGTCCCCATGTTGATGAGGACAAGGGCCTCTTCCCGACAACCCTGGCCGGTGGTTGTCGGGGTCTGCGGGCGGGGACTTATCGGAATCTGGAAGCCCCCTTTAACAAGGGGGCCCCCAGATGCCGGCCCCCCACCCTATGTAAATGGGTATGGGGTACATCGTACCCCTACCCATTTACCTGGAAAGAAATATGTACACAAAAAACCACACAGCTTTTTAAAATATTTTATTAAATCAGCTCCAGCGGTCTTCTCCCCTCTCCGGTGTCTTCTTTTCTTCTGCTCTTTTGCGGGGTCTTTCATCTTCTGAGGGGTCTTCTTCTCTGCGGCGTCGTCTGCTCTTTTGCCGGTCTTCTCCGCTGTCCCCTTCCCTCTCTTCTTCTTCTTCCCATGTTGACACGACGCGTTCTCCTTCACGAATGCCCTCGCCGCTCTGTACTGTGCCTTATATTGGCATGGGGCGTGGCCACCAGGTGACATCACCAGGAGGTCCCGCCCCATATGATGTCACAGTTTGGCCCCCAGGATGTGACCACATATGGGGCGGGGACTCCGGGTGATGTCACCTGGTGGCCCCCCCCCCCAATGCCAATATAAAGCACAGCACAGAGCGGTGAGGTAAGAAGGAGGAGGAGGCACTGGCACTGAACAGGAGGGTGGAGCCAGGAACACAGAAGAGGGACCCGAGAAGAGGAGGATCTGGGCTGCAACAAATCCACTGCAACAGAGCAGGTAAGAGTAACATGTTTGTCATTTTTATAGAAAAAAAAACAGACTTTACAACCTATTCAGGTGTGAATAGGTTCGGAACTACAACCGGTGTGTCAGAAGTGACTGAGCAAATTTAAGAGTCATGACAGAACAGAGAACCCAGCATCACCAGCGGCTCCTGCATGGGTAATCCTTGTTTTTAGCTACTGCCGGTCATCTTATGGGCTACCAGAAAATGACCCTATTACACCAGTCCCAAGGTATAATGCTTGGTGAAACCATAGTCCAGCCCTCAAAATATCCACTCACCTGCTCGCATTTGGTGAGTGGTAATTAGCTGGGGGTGAGTGTGGAGCAAAAGTTTCCTGGCTGACTGCTTCTGGCAGAAGCGATCAGCGAGGAAACTGTCAGGAGGAAAGCCGGCCGGATCAGACAGAGCGGGGATCTCCCGCCGTGACACAGTTTGGATATAAATTGCTGGCCTCTGTCAAACAAAGTCCCACCTCCTTTAATAGACAGCACACTGGTCCAATGCCAGTCCAGGAGGCGCGACTTTGTTTGACAGTGGTTGCCATTTCATCTCCAAGCTGTGTTACAGCGGGAGATTCCCACTCTGTGTGATCCAGCCAGCAATCCTTCCGATCTCCTCCCTGTGAACCCTGCTGCACTCATGGGCACTGATGAGGCTGCACTAATGGGCACTGATAAGCACTGATGAGGCTGCAATGATGGGCACTGTTGAGGCTGAACTAATGGGCACTGATAGGCTGCATTAGTGGACACTGATAAGCACTGATGAGCCTGCAGTGAGGGGCACTGATGAGCACTGATGAAGTTGCACTAATGGGCACTGATAGGCTGAATTAATGGGCACTGATGAGCACTGATAAGGCTGCACTGATGGGCACTGATGAGGCTGCACTAATGGGCACTGATAGGCTGCATTAATGGGCACTGATAAGCACTGATGAGGCTGCACTGATGGGCACTGATGAGCACTGATGAAGCTGCACTAATGGGCACTGATAGGCTACATTCATGGGCACTGATAAGCACTGATGAGGCTGCAGTAATGGGCACTGATGAGGCTGCACTTATGAAGCTGCACTGATGGGCACTGATAGGCTGCATTAATGGGCACTGATAAGCACTGATGAGGCTGCACTGATGGGCACTGATAGGCTGTATTGATGGGCACTGATGAGGCTGCACTTATGGGCACTGATGAGGCTGCACTAATGGGCACTGATAGGCTGCGCTAATGGACACTGATAAGCACTGATGAGGCTGCACTTATGGGCACTGATGAGGCTGCACTAATTGGCAATGATAGGCTGCGCTAATGGGCACTGATAAGCACTGATTCGGCTGCACTGATGGGCACTGATAAGCACTGATGAGGCTGCACTGATGGGCACTGATAGGCTGCACTGATGGTCACTGATAGGCTGCACTGAAGGCTCTTAAGGCCTGGCTAGAAGTTTAGGACTTGTATGTTTGAGCCCTGCCATAGTCAATGGGATATCTCTACAATAGAAAAAGTCAATAGGGGTTAAATTCCTTCCCCACTCCACCCAAAGGTAGAAAAAAAAAAAATTTTGGCTGGGCGTACATTTTTTTTGCATTGTGCTTAACAGATTATAAAAGAGAAAAGATTTATAGGATCTGAAGAAGAAGCAGATATATGAGTGCTGTGAGATTTGGAAATTTTGGAATAAATTAGGGTGGTTCAGGAATCTGACTCAATAAGAACTCAAACGTTTTGGAAAAGACGTTTTCTTGGCCCTAATTCAAGGTCCTGATAAGGATTTCACAACTGACCCTGCTGTGCTTTGGCTGCAGCTCAGTGTCCTCGCGGTTAGAGATGTGCATGACAAAATCATTTGTTTCATTATGGATTCCTGCGTTAAAGTGGTTGTAAACCCTTCCATATACCCAGTGAAGTGACTGGCCTCAGGTAGTGCACAGAGATGAAACAAATCCTCCTGCATAAGTTGTACCTGTTTATCTGCATCATCCCCCTAAGCATAATCCCCCCCCCCTTCATCCCAGTACAAATCCATTCCCCTGCTGATATCCCCCCTCTTGGCTCAAATCTGTGCCCCCCCCCATCCCCCTCAAGCTCAAATCCTCTCTCTCCCTATATGCCCCCAGCAAAAATCCCCTCCCCCAAAAAACAACTCCCCCCTCCTAGCACAAATCCTCTACCCCTCAAATTTCCCTTCTATGCACAAATCCCCCCCCCCCCTCTCCAAATCACCCCCTAGCACAAATACCCCTACTAGCAAAAACAAAAAAAAATTCTGATCTTAGCACAAATCCCCCACCCTACCATATTACCACAAACCCCCCAAATCCCCCATCCTAGCACAAATCCTCCTCACCCATCCCCCCTCCTAACACAATTCCCTCCAAATCACCACAATTCTTACTCCCTGACAACCCCCCTAAATGCCCCCTCCCAACACCAATTCCCTCCCCCCCAATCTGCTTGTGGTGCCCCCCCCCAACCTCACATGATACCAGGGAGCCTCCCCTCCTGCCCACCCCTTGTCCCAGCCCTGATTGGGGGGGAGGGAGGCAGTGCATGCATGGAGAGGCACTGTGTACAGGGGGGAAGATGCATGCAAGAAGAATGTATAGGGTGGCAGTATGTGCACTGAGGGGGGCAATATGTACGAAGAGGGAAAATGTGTCTGGGGGGTATTGTGTACATGGAGAGGGGGAAATATGGAAATGAGGGCATTGTGTCCAGAGGGGGGGGCACTTTACAAGGGGGAAATTGGTTTGGGAGGCAGTTTGTGTAGGGAGGAGGCAATATGTACAGGGCAGGCAACATGTAAGGAGGGGGTGAGTGTGCAGGGAGGCAATATGTCTGGGGAGCAATGTGTGAGAGGAGTTGGGCAATGTGCACAGGTGGAGGGCAATGTGTACTGGAGGAAAAAAGGGAATTGTGTGCAGAGAGGGGGGCACTGTATATGGTGGCAATTGGTATGGGGGTGTGTGTGTGAAGGGAAGGGGCAATATGTACAGGGCAGGCAATGTGTATGGAGTCGCAGACTATGCAGGGAGGCAATGTGGCTAGGGAGCAATGTGTACAAGGAGTCGGGCAATGTGCACAGGTGGGGGGGGGGGGCAATGTGTACTGGAGAAAAATAGGGAATTGTGTGCAGAGAGGGGGGCACCATGTGTAACGGGGGGGGGGGG
>BLSH010490455.1:653109-668094 GCA_018402905.1 Glandirana rugosa
GTAGTGTGTGTAGGAAGGGAGCAATATGTACAGGGCATGCAACATGTCAAGAGGGGCAGAGTGTGCAGGGGGCAATGTGTCTGGGGAGTAGTGTGTGCAAGGAATCAAACAACGCCCACAGGTGGGGGGGCAATGTGTACTGGAGAAAAATAAGGAATTGTATGCAGAGAGGTGGGCACTGTACATGGGGGCAATTGGTATGGCAGGCAGCGTGTGTAGGGAAGGGGCAATATGTACAGGGCAGGCAATTTGTAAGGAGGGGCAAAGTGTGCAGGGGGGCAATGTGTCTGGGGAGCAATGTGTGCAAGGAGTCAGGCAATGTACACAGGTGGGGGGCAATGTGTACTGGAGAAAAATAGGGAATTGCGTGCAGAGAGGGGGGCACTGTACATGTGGGCAGTTGCTTTAGGAGGCAGTGTGTGCAGGGAGAGGACAATATGTACAGGGCATGCAACATGTCCAGAGGGGCAGAGTGTGCAGGGGGCAATGTGTCTGGGGTTGTTGTGTGCAAGGAATCAAACAACGCCCACAGGTGGGGGGGCAATGTGTACTGGAGAAAAATAAGGAATTGTATGCAGAGAGGTGGGCACTGTACATGGGGGCAATTGGTATGGGAGGCAGCGTGTGTAGGGAAGGGGCAATATGTACAGGGCAGACATTTTGGAAGGAGGGGCAAAGTGTACAGGGGGGCAATGTGTCTGGGGAGCAATGTGTGCAAGGAGTCAGGCAATGTACATAGGTGGGGGGCAATGTGTACTGGAGAAAAATAGGGAATTGTGTGCAGAGAGGGGGGCACTGTACATGTGGGCAATTGCTATAGGAGGCAGTGTGTGTAGGAAGGGAGCAATATGTACAGGGCATGCAACATGTCAAGAGGGGCAGAGTGTGCAGGGGGCAATGTGTCTGGGGAGTAGTGTGCGCAAGGAATCAAACAACGCCCACAGGTGGGGGGGCAATGTGTACTGGAGAAAAATAAGGAATTGTATGCAGAGAGGTGGGCACTGTACATGGGGGCAATTGGTATGGGAGGCAGCGTGTGTAGGGAAGGGGCAATATGTGCAGAGCAGGCAATTTGTAAGGAGGGGCAGAGTGTGCAGGGGGGCAATGTGTCTGGGAAGCAATGTGTGCAAGGAGTCAGGCAATGTACACAGGTGGGGGGCAATGTGTACTGGAGAAAAATAGGGAATTGTTTGCAGAGAGGGGGGCACTGTACATGTGGGCAATTGCTATGGAAGGCAGTGTGTGTAGGGAGGGGGCAATATGTACAGGGCAGGCAACATGTCCAGAGGGGCAAAGTGTGCCGGGGGGTAATGTGTCTGGGGAGCAGTGTGCGCAAGGAATCAAGCAACACCCGCAGGTGAGGAGCAATGTGTACTGGAGAAAAATAGGAAATTGTGTGCAGAGAGGTGGGCACTGTACATGAGGACAATTGGTATGGGAGGCAGTGTGTGTGTAGGGAGGGGGCCAAAATGTACAGGGCAGGCAATTTATAAGGACAACGCCCCTGACGACGTTCTATGGATGACGAAATGCGTTGGGCGGAGCCAGACATCTGTGTCATCACGTTACCAGGAGCTGGGCAATAGGCGGGCATCTTTTTGGTTGGAAACTCCTAACGCCGTCCCCACGTGCTGTTACTTGGATTTTAAGATGTAAGTGGTTTGGTTTTATAATAAATCTATATCTGGCAATCTACACTATTGGGCTGTCTCCTCTTGCATTTTGAGTTGGTGCTATCTGTGGGGTGATGCGGCTTCTAGACCAGTCCGATTGGTGGGATATACCAGCTGTGTGACGGGGACATTGGAATTCCATCTGTGGACTTGAAGAGCGCACACCGACCCTCCGTGATGACGCTCCTATGACGAGCGAAACGCGTTGACGTCACTTCCGGGTCCGTCGCGGTCACACACGTCACTTCCAGCAGCGTGGATTGCCGAGTGGAACGCACGCCATCTGTATCCATTGCCGGGACCTGTGTCATGTGCTATTGATGTCTGCTTTACAGCTAAACGTCTGTAAGTAGGTTTTATTTTTTGCGCAATAAACCGTGTTTTTAGCAGTCTACACTATGGTATTTTTTCATTTTTCTTGAGTGCCTTGGGATCCGGATTATCATATGTGGTCTTGTTCTGGACCGGGATACTAGCCCCCATCAGCCTATTTGACCCACTGACTGAAAAGCAGTGGGTCCATATCATCTGGTGAGTGCGGGCACTATAGGGGGTCACCAGCCACGTCACCACCTTTTTGCACTGGATCATGTATTTTTAGCACTGAAGAGCACTTTATTGGAGCACCTTATTATCTCACAATTGGACTGTGATACTTATATGTTATGATTGGACTTTCTTTTGGGTTGGCGCTGGTATATTATTTCTCATATTTGAACCATGGCCACTTTACATGTGCACTGTCCCCATCTGTGTCCCTCGTTCACAAGTGAGGACATTTAGAAATTGTTTCTTTGATGGAATCGTGTCCGCGTTTATATTTTTTCAAATAAAGTGAAATGAAAAAGAACATTTTGTAAAATTCTGTTCAGCAGCATGCGATCATGTCATGTGGATGAGCCGGCGATGACAGAATATTATGGTCTGTACATTCTGCTGTGGCTGGGCCCCCATCTCTGTACAATGTGCCCCCAGCGCGACGCAGAATTGGGCGCCGCGTCACTTCTGAACAATATTATGACTCGGCTGAATGCAGAACGGCTTCATTTAATGGTTGTGACAGAGAAGGATCCAAGGTGCTGAAAATGTATTTTTATTAAATGAATTCGACTGAATCAAAAAGGTTTTTTTTTTCTTTCTTTTGATTTCAAAGCGCGAGTGGTAGAGTGCGAACTGGTTGGCACTGAGATTAAAGACATCACAATACAGAATGAAATGAAAATTGCTAATGTCTTGTTTGTAGGTGTTGCCAAGGTTATAGGAGATATTTCTGACACCCTCATCTCTTTGAGCTTTTCAGCCTACATACAGCATAAAGAAGTGCAACTGAAAAAAAGTACGATGTTAATTGGAACTGTAGAACTCACAATATATAATTAAAGTCTAACTTCGGGAAACTAGAAAATGATGTCATCAAGACCAATGAAAGGTAAATAGCCTTTGCATTGAATGTGATGATCCCGAAAGACAGTTCACTCTAGGAAGTGTCAATGCTCTAGAACAGCCTTTCTCAACCTTTTCACCGCAGAGGAACCCTTGAAAAACCCTTTCCAGTCTCAGGTAACCCCCTCCTAAAAATGACTATATCTATACCTCATGATACATTAGTGTGATAGACAGGGGGAAGAATGCTCCCTAAACTTGTGGTCATTGGGAAGAATTCCCCCTTAAAAGAACTAAAAAGATCAATGGTGCTAATGGGAACTTATGTAAGAGACACAAATTGTTTATTGCTCAAGGAACCACTAGCAACCTCTGGAGGAACCTTTGGGTTGCGTGGAACCCTGGTTGAGAAACCCTGCTCTAGAATACCCCCTACCTTCCTTGTATGTCATAGCCTTCTCCTCTGCCTAACCTTTAAAGTGAAAGTTCACCTTTTCAGGAAAAGAAAGAAAGTTAACTAATCCATACGCCCCCCCCCAACCTACCTTCAGTGCCCACTGTACTTACCTCCATGGGTGATGAGTGCCCAAGTAGAGGTCCGGGATTTCAAATTCCCATTCTTCGTCTTACTGCAAGGCTTCCAGGACAAAATCAGAGCGATTCTGATTGGTCAACACTGTACCATCACAGAGCATCGGACGTGATGATGGGGTTTTCCTTTTTCCTGAAAGGTGAGTTGTTCATCATGATTAACATGGATCTGTATCACTGGATGATGTGATTGACAATGGAATTACATCATGAGACATTTTTGAGGCTTTTACATTTTTTAATAAAGGACTATGTACTACTTACTCATTCCCGCGATGGTACTATGTACTACTTACTCATTCTTGTGGGTACCTGGGCCCCTTTATTTTTAAAGGAGCTTCCAGATACCTATAATCCCCCACTCTGGAGATCCCTACATCCACCGGACCAGGGTTTTGGAGAAGAGTCCCCTGTGCTCATCAACAGGGGGCCAAGGTGCTTTGCTTCCCCTTGGCAAAGTACATTCCCCATGCTGAGGGAATGTGGGCTGGTATGGTTTGGGGGGCCACTTGCTCATCCTTTCCCTTTTCTAGCTAGCCAGGCTACAAGCTCAGATAAGGGTCTGATGTGGAATTTGGGGGAGACCATGTTTTTTTTGTTTTTTTATTTCTCCACTGACCACAGTTGTAACAGGACACTCCACTGACAGTCATTGTAAGGGGAGCCTTCCATGCAAACCATCAATATATGTGGACACTTTTCCATTTTTCACCAATGTAAAGGTACACCCATGTGGTTCACCCTTAAAATCCATGCCACACCTAAAGGAGAAGTACCGAAGAAAAAAAAAGTCCAAGTTTATCTAATTCCTACTAAGGGAACCTTTCTTCACTAATGTAAGGGGGGGGCTTCTCTACAAACCACCAATGCAGGGGAGTACTTTTTCACTAGCCACCAATTTAAGGGAGCATTTCTCCGCTGACCACTAATTGAAGGGGACCTGTTTCCACTTGTCACAATTATAACGGGATACATCTTAACGGACCACCAAGTAAAAAGGACACTTGTCTGCCAGCGGTGAGCCACCAATAAAAGTGGGGCTTCTATCACCAACCAACAATTTAAGAGAACACTTCTTCACTAACCACCAATGCAAGAGGGCATTTCACCACTGACCACCAGCAAAAGGGGCCCCTTCTTCACTGATCACCTATATAAGGGTGCATTTCTCCACTGAGCACTAATCTAAGGGGACCTTTCTCCCCTGACCATGCTTCTAATGAGATACTTCTCCATTGACAGCCAATGTAAGGGGACCGTTCCCCACAGACCATCGATATATGTGGATACATTTCCACTTTTAACCAATGTAAAGGGACACCTGTGTGGTTCCCCCTTAAATTCCATGCCAAACCCGAAGGAGAGGCCCTGCAGAAAAAAAAAGTAAATGTTTAACCAATCCCTACTAAGGGGACCTTTCTTCACTGACCACCAATGTAAGGGGGCCCTTCTCCAAAGACCACCAATGTAAGGGAGCACTTTTTCATTGACTACATATGTAAGGGATACCTTTTCACTGGCCAGCTATTTAAGGGGGCATTTCTCCACTGACCACCAATTGAAGGGGAGGGGACCTTTCTCCACTGATCACAATTGTAATGGGATACTTCTTAACTTATCACCATGTAAAAAGGACACTTGTCTGGCAGCCACCAACAAAAGGGGGGCATCTATAACTGACCAACAATTTAAGAGAGAGCTTCTTCATTGACCAGCAAGGCAAGGGGGCATTTCACCACTGACAACCAATGTAAGGGGCCCCTCCTTCACTGACCATCTATATGAGGAGACATTTCTCCACTGACCACAATTGTAATGGGATACTTCTCTACTGGCAGCCAATGCGAGGAGACCCTTCCTCACGACCATCGATATATGTGGATACTTCTCACCAATGTAAAGGTACACCCATGTGGGTAGACCCCCTTAAAATCCATACCAAACCCGAAGGTAAAGTCCTGAAGAGAAAAAAAAAGCCTTCTCCAAAAACCACCAATGTAAGGAGGCTCTTCTCCACAGACCACCAATGTAAGGAGGCCCTTTTCCACAGACCACCAATGTAAGGTGGCCCTTCTCCACAGACCACCAATATAAGGAGGCCCTTCTCCACAGACCACCAATGTAAGGTGGCCCTTCTCCACAGACCACCAATATAAGGAGGCCATTCTCCACAGACCACCAATGTAAGGAGGCCCTTCTCCACAGACCACCAATGTAAGGAGGCCCTTCTCCACAGACCACCAATGTAGGGGTGCACTTCTGCACTGACTACGAGTGTAAAGGGACACTTGGGTTCCCAGACTCCCAGTGATTTAAGATAAGAGCTCTTATTCTGCACATATTTTGTATTTTTAATCCCTCATTGGAAATAAATTATCTATCAAACAGTATTACACTATTGTGGTTCTTCCTCTTTTATATAACCTTATGGTGAATACTGGAACCATCCTGGAAACGTCGGTTTGAGAGATTTGGAGTCACCCAACTGGATCTGGAACCTCTCTCCAACCTTCTTCCCCTCCATACCCCGGCCTTCACCAGCAGAGGACATCAGACCGTGGATGCCAGAGTTGGATTTGTGATATCTGCGCATGTTCTACCAGATTCGGGTAAGCTCACACCTATTACACCTATTACTCGTTCAGTTGACCACATCAGGAAGTTTTGTCAGTTTGACAACTGTTTCACCGATTGAAGATCTGGACTCTCTCTAGGGACTTATGTTACCATTGAATTAATGAACTAAAGCGATAGGCATTAGCTACTCACTGGCTCCACACATGAGCCTTGACACATTAATCACCTATGTGCCCCATATTACACTTTTTTATCAGGTTTTTATGCAATAACCTTTTTCTTAATCTTAGGCGCTGTGATTGTTTTGGGACACTTCTTTACTGGCCACCTATTTAAGATGGCATTTCTTCACTGAAGGGGACCTTCCTCCACCGATCACAATTGTAATGGGATACTTCTTAACTGACCACCCAGTAAAAAGGACACTTATCTGCCAGCCACCAATAAAAGGGGGCCAACAATTTAAGAGAACATTTCTTCACTGACCACTACTGCAAGGGGCATTTCACCACTGACCGCCAACATAAGGGACCCCTTCTTCCCTGACCAGACTTGTAAAGTGATACTTCTCTACTGACAGACAATGTAAGAGGACCCTTCCCCACTGACCATCAATATATGTGGATAGTTTTTCACTTTTCACCAATGTAAAGGTACCCCCATGTAGTTCCCCCTTAAAATCCATACCAAACCTGAAGGAAAAGTCCTGAAGAGAAAGAAAATTGCAAGTTTAACCAATCCCTACTCTAACCAAAAAAGTAAAAACACTGTCTTTTAAAACACATGCATCAGTGAGATTTAGCTCCAGTGAATGTTTGGTGAATGTCAAGTTACCAGCTTATAAATATGCCCCTAAGTCTCTCCCAAAATAATTTGTTCCATTACGCAGTGCTGACATCTCTTGGCCCAGCATTCCCACACTGAGCATCGGATACTTTTTAGGATGCCACAGGCAGCCTGGGGCTACTGCTGGCAGCCAAGCCAGTTCAATAAGGATGTCTGATAATAAAATGGGGGAGGGGAGGATATGGACCCGCATCTCCCATCCTGTCACTCAATCTTCCAGCTGAGCACTCTGTAAAATCAATTAGAGACTTCCCATGGAGAGGAGACCCCCACAGGCTTTGTTGGGTTGTTTAATCACTGCAAACTAGGCCAGCCCTGTGTGGGACATCCAGACATTGGAGGAGGACTGTGCATCCTCTAAATGGAGGTTAGTGGGCCACAATGAACCTTTAGGGCAGAGCAGCAGACAAGGTTCCTCTGTTACCCTTGACTGAAGCTCAGGGCTGCATTCTGCTCCAGACAAACAAGCCTTTTACTACCGGACAATTTATCTTTTTATTGAAAATGTTTTGCCCAATTTTAGTTTTGCAGCGTTATGTTACTGAGTCAACCTTCTCCCTTCAATGAAGATTACAAAGCCAGTTCCACGGTTTTATTTTTAAGTGAATTGATGTCACCCTTTCAAAACTCCCAAGGACGACAACCTTTTCTGTTCGGGGAAAAATACATTTTAGAAGTAAATGTACCTTTCTAAAAGTAACAAAAAAAAAGGGTTAGCCGGTCGCACTTCCTGTCTTTTCACATGAAAATGAAACCTTTATACTGGAAACAGATGGAATTTTTAAAATAATGTTTGAGATAAAAATCTACCAAACCCGGGTTTAATACCAATAGCTGACATAAAGGAAATGTGTATGAAGAGAAATATGTAGGCGGACCTTGCTGATCTCCTAACTGACAGAATATAATGTTGATTTTGTGGCTTCAATATTTTCTGAGTGGGTGACCCAGAAACGCCCAGATAGGTTTGTAGCACCCTCCTAGTGTAGGATGCCAGGCAGATTTAGTTTTTGGCTCCTTCTGTAGTCAAGGGAGCAGTGATTGTTTGTTCTGATCTATTCAGGGTTTCCAAGGCTGGGATCTTAATTGCTTCTCCCTACCTCTGGATGAAGCTTCCAGATCATAGGGATTGAGATTCAAAAGACTAGCCTGATTATTTATCATGGCCTAGCCAATCAATGAAGAGAAGCTTCCAGACGGTGGCTAGGGGGGTAATAAATAGCCTTGGAGAGATTGCTCTTTCTCTGCCAGGGAGGGTTGCAGAGACTCTGGGGCTGCTGCCCCCAGAGGCAGCCTGTAAACTGTGTTGTTAATTTTAGGCCTGAGCTGAGAGCCTGAAGCGACCCTTTTGAGGTGCTGGTTGTTGGTAGAGTTGAGCGAACACGTGGACGTTCGGGTTCGGAGGGTCTGTTTGAACTTTGGGAAAAAGTCTGGGTTCAGCACCGAATGTTGCCCGAACGTTATCCCGGACCCAGAACCCCATTGAAGTCAATGGGGACCCGAACTTATAGGCACAAAAATAGCTGTAACAAAGTCCTGGCAAGTGCTAGAGGGCTGCAACAGGAAGTAAAATAGGGGTAAGAGTAGGGCAAGTGCCCTACAAAAAAATGGGGATAGGGAAAATAAATTAAAATCAAATAAACGAGGAGATGATTTTTGAACAATAATGTGTCACTTACAGCTGCAGCTAAAACCTCTCCCTTTAGAACTAGGAGATGATTTTTGAACAATAATCTGTCCCTCTAAGCAGAAGCCTCTACCTAGTGCAGTCAGATCACTCAAAGCAGCAGTATGTGAAATCTCAAATTACTCCCACAATCTGATCGTTGTGTACGATCCCACAATCTGATCGTTGTATACGATCCCACAATCTGATCGTTGTGTACGATCGTAACGATCGTTGTGTTAGGCAGGGTTTGATCTGCAATCTGTCACTCAAAGCAGCAGTATGTGAAATCTCAAATTACTCCCACAATCTGATCGTTGTATACGATCCCACAATCTGATTGTTGTGTATGATCGCATCGATTGTTGTGTTAGGCGGGGTTTGATCTGCAATCTGTCACTCAAAGCAGCAGTATGTGAAATCTCGATTCTCAAATTTCTGCAATCTGTCCCTCAGAGCAACAGTAGAAGTAATCTCAGGATGCAGGATCAGATGTTAAAATGTCTGCAATCTGTCCCTCACAAAAACGCTGGCAGCTTCCTCTCCCTACACTATTCAGAGTCTCAGAGAGCATGTGACTGCAGCATCAAGTGACTGCAGCTTATATAGAGGCTGGGTCACATGATGCACTGACCAATCACAGCCATGCCATTAGTAGGCATGGCTGTGATGGCTTCTAAGGGCAAACCAGTGAAACGCTTGTTGATTGGCTGCCCTGCAGCTATTCAACATGCGTGATCAACTACCAGAACCCGAACCTGAACGTTTTTTGAAACGTCCGTGTCCGGGTCCCGGACACCCCAAAGTTCAGTACGGACCCGAACGTTACAGTCCGGGTTCACTCAACACTAGTTGTAGGACTTCATCATAAGGGATCTGTTCTGGCGAATGATAGTCTCCCCCACTGGGCCATGTCTGGAGGAAGCTGGAAGGTGTGCAGCTGTCCTGGGGAGCAGTGACCCTGAATTGTGATCTCTGGTGACTGTGTGCTTTAGGATGTAACTGACAGAGGTAACTATGGACTGAGGTGGCTCTTATAGGGCTTCAGAGTAATGGCCATTCCCCTGTGTCCCCAGAAGGATCCATGTGTGTGAGCCTAGAGAAGAGTGATCTCCTATTACAATGCAAACATTTTGGAGCATCCCATGGTGATCCATCTCCTGTTTACAGTTCTTCAAGCAATAAATATCAAAAAGAAATCCCCTAGACTGAGTTATGGGAGGTGGTGTGAATGGGCTGGTGCTTGTGGAACATGGCCCCGGCAGCCCCTGCACTACAGGGGAAGTGCTACATGTTCTTATCTTCTATCTCTTGTTCTTATCTCATCGGCTGTATTTTTGTTCAGGATTAGAGGCTCAGAAAGTACCAAAGAGGATCCTTCTCCTCTGACCTCTGACCATCAATACAAGGAAGCCCTTCCCCATTGACCACCAATGTAAAGCTGGCAATATATTACTCAATTTTCTTATTCTATTTCCTTAAGATTTAGCTTCAACTATGCAGTAGCTTGCCTGATTACATACAAATTGAAAGTGTTTAGGTTTTACCTCATATTATATGATTTTGGTAAATCCAAAGGAAAACTGTACAAGAAGATTGTATAATGCAAATTTTTCAACCAGGGTGCCGTGGCACCCTGGGGTGCCTTCTAGGTTCTTCAGGGGTGCTCTGGTAAAATGCCTAAAAATTGCAAGAACTGCTCACAAATTGTCAGCGAAAAAATCACCTCTAATGTTGAGTGGCCCCCATGTGTGGATGCTTCTGTGATATGGAAAACTATTAGTTTCGGTTTTTACATTTTAGATTGGGGTGCCTTATGATTGTGCATAATTTTAAAGGGTGCCTTAACTAAAAAAGGGTTGAGAAACATTAGTATAATGTATGGCCAGCCTAAGGGGGCTCTTCTCAACTGACCACCAATCCAAGGGGGATCCTTCTTTACTGACCACCAGTGTAAGGGGCATTTCTCTCATTGATCACCAATGTCAGGAGTAATCCCTACTGACCACCAAGGTAAGATGACCCTTCTTCATTGACCAACATTGTAAAGGGGGCCTTCTCCAAAAGCCACCAATGTAAGGAGGGCCTTCTACACAGACCACCAAAGTAAGGAGGCCCTTCTCCACAGACCACCAATGTAAGGAGGCCCTTCTCCACAGACCACAAATGTAAGGACGCCCTTTTCCACAGACCACCAATGTAAGGAGACCCTTCTCCACAGACTACCAATGTAAGGAGACCCTTTTCCACAGATCACCAATGTAAGGAGACCCTTTTCCGCAGACCACCAATGTAAGGAGGCCCTTCGCCACAGATCACCAATGTAAGGAGGCCCTTTTCCACAGACCACCAATGTAAGGAGGCCCTTTTCCACAGATCACCAATGTAAGGAGACCCTTCTCCACAGACCACTAACGTAAGGAGACCCTTTTCCGCAGACCACCAATGTAAGGAGGCCCTTCGCCACAGATCACCAATGTAAGGAGGCCCTTTTCCACAGACCACCAATGTAAGGAGGCCCTTCTCCACAGACCACCAATGTAAGGAGGCCCTTTTCTACAGACCACCAAATTAAGGAGGCCCTTATCCACAGATTAAGAAGGTGGGGGAGCACTTCCTCACTGACTACAAGTGTAAGGGGACATTTCTTCCCTGGCCACCTATTTATGAGGGCATTTCTCCACTGACCAGTAACCAAAGGGGAACTTTCTCCACTGATCACAATTGCAATGGGATACTTAGTAACTGATAACTAAATAAAAAGGACACTTCTCTGCCAGCCACCAATAAAAGGGGGGGCTTCTATCATTGACCATTGAGAGAACACTTCTTCACTGATCACCGATGTAAGGGGGCATTTTGCTGAATGAAACTAGGGCTCATTCACAAGTGCAGCAGGCACTGCTGCTCTGAAAAGTGATCCGAGTGTATTTGACAGGCAGTGAGGTGGTGATATGTTGCCTCCTCACCACCTGATTTAAACCCATGATTGCCATGCAATGCACACGATTGGGACATGGTAGTATGGCAATTAGAGGTTTAAATCAGGTGTAAGGAGGCGACATTGAGCGACACTGTGTCCGGTGATCCTTGACTTTTCCCATGTTATTCAAGTAGATCTCCACCTCTTTAAGGTTGTCTACCACTGGTGTAAGGGGACACTACTCCATACACCAATAATGTAAAGCAGTGTTTCTCAACTTCTGTCCTCAGGACCGACTAACAGGCCAGATTTTAAATATTACCTTGGGGAGATGCAGACTAGAATACTGCAATCACTGAGCAGCAAATGATATCACCTGTGATGTATTTCAGTTATCCTGCAAACCTGGCCTGTTAGTGGGTCCCGAGGACAGGAGTTGAGAACCACTGATGTAAAGGGACATACGGTACCTGCTGACCACCAATGTGAAGGGACACATTTCTCAACAGACTAGAATTTGAAGGAGGTTTTTCTCTATTGTTCTCAACCTCTCAACTGACCACCAAGTAAAACGTACACTTCTCTGCTGGCCACTAATAAAAGGTGGCTTCTATCACAGACCAACAATTTAAGAGAACACTTCTTGACCACCAATGAAAGGGGGCATTTTATCACTGAATACCAAGGTAAGGGACCCTTCTCCACTGACCACCTACATAAGAGGACATTTCTCCATGGACCACCAGTGTAAGGTGGCAGTTCTGCACTGCCAGCAAATAAGAGCGCTCTGCTGTACTGATCTACCTTCTCTAACATAGAGCACAACAGAAGCTGTTTGCTTGTCTGCCTTTGTGTCACTGTACAAGCTTGAGCTACTGAGCTTTGTAAACTTCAGACTTCTCTCGGCAAACAAGCCCTTCTCCACTGACCACCAATGTAAGGGGGAGCCATCTCAATTGACCACCAATGTAAAGTGGTCCTTCTTCACTGACCACCAATCTAAGGAAGCCCTTCTTCACTGATCACCCATGTAAGAGGCCATTCTTCCCTTGGTCTCCAATGTAAGGGGATATCTTTACTGACTACCAATGTAAGGGGTCCTTTCTCCACTAACAACCAATGTAAAAGGGCAGTTCTCCATTGATTACCCATTTAGGAGGTCATTCTCCCATTGGTCTCCAATGTAAGGGGACATCTCTACTGACTACCAATGTAAGGGGCCCTTTCTCCACTAACAACCAATGTACAGGGGCAGTTCTCCATTGATTATCCATTTAAGAGGCCATTCTCCCATTGGTCTCCAATGTAAGGGGACATCTCTACTGACTACCAATGTAAGGGGCTCTTTCTCCACTAACAACTAATGTAAGGGAGCCCTTCTCCACTGATTGCCCATTTAAGAGGGCATTCTACTATTGGTCGCCTATGTAAGGGGACATCTCTACTGATTACCAATATAAATGGGTCTTTCTTCACTGACCAACATTGTAAGAGGGCCCTTCTCCACTGACCATCAATGTAAGGGGGCCTTCTTCGCAGACCACCAACATAAGGGGCCCTCCTTCTTGATCACCAATGTAAGGGGACATTTCTCCATGGACCACCAATGTAAGATAGCACTTCACCACTGATACCAAAGTAAGGTAGCACTATTTTACTAACCCATCTTCTCTAAGGCTACTTTCACACTGAGGCGGTAGCCGCGGTAAAACCCAGGTAGTTTTAGCGGAGTTTTACCAACGATAGGGCTCCGCTATGCGGGCGGGAGTGCCGCGCTTTTAACCCCCCACAAAGGGTTAAAAAAGGGTTAAAAATGCCGGCGCTCAGCGCTACCGAGGCGGTGTGCAGCAGCTTCGGAAGCGCTTGCCATTCATTTCAATGGTAGGGGCGGTAGAGGAGCGGTATATTACCGCTCCCCTCACTGCCCCAAAGATGCTGCTTGCAGGACTTTTTGTAACGTCCTGCTAGCGCACCGCCCCAGTGTGAAAGCACTCAAGGCTTTCACATTGGGGTGGATTGGGGGGGACTTTTGAGGCGCTTTACAGACGCTATTTTTAGCTAACTAGCGCCTGTAAAACGCCTCAGTGTGAAAGTAGCCTTACAGAGAGCACAACAAAAGCTCTTACCTTGTCTGCCACTCTGTCGATGCCCAGCTTAATCTACTGAACTTTGTAAACTTCAGACTTCTTTTGGCAAATTACAGAGCCCCTCTCCACTGACCACCAATGTAAAGGGGGGCCCATCTCAACTGACCACCAATGTAAAGAGGTCCTTCTCCACTGATTACCCATGTAAGAGGCCATTCTCCCATTGGTCTGCAATGTAAGGGGACATCTCCACTGACTACTAATATAAGGGGGCCCTTATTCACTGACTAACATTGTAAGAGGACCCTTCTCCACTGAACATCAATGTAAGGGGGCTTTCTTCACAGACTACCAAGGTAAGGGGACCTTCTTCCATTGATCACCAATGTAAGGGGACAGTTCTCCACAGACCACCTTTGTAAGGTAGCATTTCTCCAAAGTAAGATGGCTCTACTGTACTGACCCACCTTCTCTAATAAAAAGCACAACAGAAGTTCTTTGCTTGTCTGCTGCTCTGTTAATGTCCAGCTTAAGCTACTGAGCTTTGTAAACTTCAGACTTCTCTCGGCAAAGCAAATATTGACATACAACTAAACATGAAAAAGTAGATCGCTGGTGAAAATTAAGATGCAAAATATTCATATTCTATATTATTTATTGAAATATTATTATATTAATATATTATTAACCTTTTTAGTCCCGACCTTGATAAGAAAATTGACTTTTTTATTGGTGAATGGATTCAGCTCACTCTGATCAGAGCTTGTTTTCTGTCCATCTCCCTTTGAAACTCAGGAGATGTATGCAAAGCCTTCAAGAATCTTCATACACCAGCAGAAAACATGTGCTCTACTGATCCATGTGAAGTGTCAGCTTTAATGATTGGTCTGCTGGTAAAAGTTGGCCAACCGATTTGATTCATTGCCCGGAGTTGCACTTTGGTCTGTCAAAGTTAAAACGTATGTAGAGGACTCAAAGTTTCCCTCTACCTGTCTTTTGTTCGAGACTAGTCTCACTCGACTTAGGTAAGTGGTTATTTTTTCAGTTAAAAGAATAGTTCCAGCCCTGATTTTTCCAATTATTATATAATTATATTATTATAAAGTTATTTATTATATCTTATACTTATAAAACGTAGAATTAAAAGTGGTCGCTAGATGAAAAAGTACAAATCAACATACAGTTATAAACGAAACGGCTCTCTTCAGACTTCAAATGTTTCGAGTCATCGAATTCGAC
>BLSH010490455.1:682830-712536 GCA_018402905.1 Glandirana rugosa
CGAATTTTACTATGGAGTACTAACCAGGAAGTTACACTACTCGTCGAAATCACTGGTTACACTTCCCCTTCAATCCTGTTCGTGACTTGAGGATAATCTTCAGTGATAAACATATGCCAAATTCCCAAAAATAGGAGTGCCAAGCTTGTAGTATCATAACTCAAAAAGACTTGAGGCTGTAATTGGTGCCAAAGGTGCTTCGCCAAAGTATTGAGCATTCTTATGTACATAGGATTTTTTTCATTTTTTTATATTTAATAAATTTGCAAAGATTTCAAACATACCTTTCACGTTGTCATTATGGGGTATTGTTTGTAGAATTTTAGAAAAATAATTATTTTAATCCATTTTGGAATAAGGCTGTAACATATAATGTGGAAAAAGTGAAGTGCTGTGAATACTTTCCGGATGCACTGTATACAAATAGTGACTTCTAATAGGAGTTCAGTGCTTGTCCTAACTTCCCCTTCACATTGGTCACTAAAGCTGCTCATCACATTGAAGGACCAATCATGAGGTATCATTTTAAGCTAGAGTTCCTCAGGGTTTCTGGCTCCAATGGTGCCATGGAGAGTAAGTGATTAGGTCAATAGGCTTTGCTGGGTGTCTGCACTAAGTCTAGGTTCACACTACTGTGAGTCAGAAATGCTCACATATAAAAACGTGTTGCCCTGTGGCAGATGCACATCGGTGGCATTAATTGTTAATGGCGCCCATACGTCTGCAATTGCATGCATTTTCACGTATGCCAAAACACATGGTGCTACAGCAGTTTTGGTGCAGTGTGCTTTTGGAAACTGGTCAGGGACGCGTTTCTAGCACATAGGGTAGCCCATCGAAATGAGTGGGCTACATACGCAGAAATGCGTGGAAACATGTCCATGCTGGGTCGCACCTGTAGGTGTGAGCCTAGCCTAACATGCTAATGCCACTTTACAGCATGTGAGTATACAGTAAAGTCCCTTTAAAGGGGAACCATGTATTGGTAGCACCGCCATCTTGGAAAATTTGGCATGTGCCAATAAATTGTTTTATTGGGGGAATGATTACTTTAAGTACCTAAGGAAGAATTTTAAGAGGGCAGCTACACACAGTTTTGGAATACATATATAGGAATTGTTTTTCTTCCTAAAATATATCTATATTAAAAGGATATAAATGAAGATTTAGTCCAGTAAGCATTTATCATCCATAACAAAAGGTCAAAATGTCGATGTGTTTCAGGGGCTTTACCAGGACTTGGAGACAAAATAACATTCTGTAAATTAAAGAGATGTAAAACCATAAATACAATGTCACACAGGGGCGACTTGAGTCGCCTGACAAGTCGCCTCCATGCAGTACAATGGAACCATTTTAATAGGATCAACTCAAGTCACTCCAGCTTAGAAAAAAGGTTCCTGTACTACTTTTGAGGCGACTTCAGGCGACTTGCATTGACTTCTATAATAGAAGTCACCTGCAAGATGCGCTGAAGTCGCCTCGAGAGGGGGTGACTCGAGTTGCCCAGAGACGGATCGCTTCTGGTGCAAACAGATAAAGAAATATGGCGGATTGCTAAATTGTGTATAAGTATACAAAATGTATTAAAATAAATAGTAAAGGGGTTTGTATTATGTAGTCCACATATAGGATAATAATCAGGGGTAGGCAAACTGTGGCCCTCCAGCTGTTGTAGAACTACATTTCCCATGAGGCATTGCAAGGCTGACGTGTACAATTACTCCCAGAGGCATGATGGGACTTGTAGTTTTGCATCAGCTGGAGGGCCGCAGGTTGCCTACCCCTGATAATAATAAATAAAAATTCTGTATAAAATAAGAAAATTGTATTACTTATAAACTGAGGTCTTGCATATAAATATAATACTAGTTGACTAAGCCAAAACATATAAACTAGTAGTCTAGGCTTCTTAGTCTACTAGTATTTTATTTATATTTTTAGCACAACTTTCTTACTGTTACTATAAAAAGGATGGGAGCGCCGCGGCCACAACTCAAGATTTAGTCCTGTAAACAATTATTATTCACACCAAGAGAACAAAAAGTATATCCAATGCGTTTCAGTAGCTCAAAAATCTCCCCTACATCAAGGCTTGGAGACAAAATAATATTCTGTACATTAAAGAGATCTAAAACTACAATGTTCTTTAAAAAATAAGGCATATTGATAAACTGTATGTAAGTATACAAAATGCATCAAAATAAATAGTAAAAGGGGTTTTATTCACTTTAAGGTCATCACAAAGGACAAGGAGGCACTCTTTACGTCTAGAGGAAAAAAGATTTTTACTCCAAATACGGAAAGGTTTCTTCACAGTTAGAGCTGTGAAAATGTGGAATAGACTCAGTCCAGAGGTGGTTTTGGCAGCACGGTTGATTGCTTTAAAAAAGGCCTGGATGCTTTCCTTAATGTAAATAATATAACTGGGTGCTAACATTTATAGGTAAAGTTGATCCAGCGTGAATCCGATTGCCTCTCGGGGGATCAAGAAGGAATTTTTTCCCCCCGCTATAGCAAATTGGATCATTGGCTTTGCTGGGGTTTTTTGCCTTCCTCTGGATCAACTGTGGGTGAAGGATTGTATATGGGATTGTATGGTTATATATCATTTTTCTATTTAATTTTTTTTTTTTGGTTGAACTAGATGGACTTTTTTCAACCTGACTAACTATGTAACTATGTTTGTATTATGTAGTCCACATATAGGATAGTAATAAATAAAAATTCTGTATATAATAAGAAAATTGTATTACTTATAAGCTGGGGTCTTATAAATATAATACTGGTTAACTACGCCAAAATATAGAAACTAGTAGTCTATTAAGCTTCTTAAGACCCGTACACGCGGTACAACGGTTGTACAACAATGGTCGTACAACCGCTTGTTGTACGATCATCCGACCGTTAGTACGCGTTATTAGAACAGCCGACGTGTGACAGTCGTAGAACAGAAGTTGGATGAGCAGACTAGAAAACTTTTGTTGCACAACAAGCGGGTGTGCGACTGTTGTACCGTTTGTACAGAGAAGTTGGGCCAACAAAGTTGTACGTGCAAAACACGCATGCTCAGAAGTCAGGAACGCCCGGAAGTGTCCGTTCGTGTAAACCTACGTTCCTAATTCACAAATTACATGCACCTGAAGTTCCTCTTTATACGCTCCTAACACGTCACCACGTTAGGCTTGGTCGTACGATCGCTTAGTGCACGTTAGTACACGAGACACAACAGCCAACATACGATTTTGGACGTCCGGTCGTACGACCGTCGCACCTTGCGTACGAGGCTTTAGTCTACCAGTATTATATTTATAGTTTTACAACAACTTTCTTTGTACTTATTGGCCATTGTACTTATGGTTTTAGATCTCTCTCCTTTACAGTATGTTATTTTTGTTTCTTAGCACTGATGAGGGGGGATTTGTAAGCCCCTGAAATGTGTTGACTTACATTTTTATACATTTTTATATACTTAAATCATATTTCTTTAGGCCATTGTATATATGGTTTTAGATTTTGCTCCTTTACAGTATGTTATTTTTGTTTCTTAGCACTGATGAGGGGGGAATTGTGAGCCCCGGAAACAAGATGTCTTTACTTTCTGGCCTTGTGATGAGAATAATAAACATTCCATATGCTAAAGCTTGAGCTGTGGCTCTCATCCTTTTATATAGAGTTTATGACTCCAGGGATCTCCAGAAGCATCAAGACTGCTGGAGGCACCTCCGAGGGTTGGAATTGATACCTATTCTCATGCACATATGGGTCCGGCACCCTACCATCACGTTTCACTAAACTGATAACAAATATATAAATCTGTTAATTCAAGTTTGTAATGCAGGCATCATTGCTGGAATAAAAGAGCACGACCAAGTCCTCGACCTCTGCTGAAACCGTTTGGTCACAAGCACACCCCCAACTAGCTGATTGGCCACTCAATGAGGTCATCTCAATGCTTATTTGACCTTCTCCTCTACCCAGTTGGCTTCTAGAGGTGGTCTTGATGTTGCCATAAGGTGTATTACAGAAGACTGATATTAAGACAGATCTAGGCACTTATGTTATATCCATTTAAAAATAATTTTAATGGTGAAGGACCACCTGACTGCTTTCATCTGTGTATGATTTTTGTATCTGGCTGGAGTTCAACATGAGCTTGTAGGTTTGATTGACTGCTATGAAGAGGATGCTGAGTTGTTAGTGTTAGTGTCTGTCACAGGGAGGATGCAGACGTCGCTCTCATGTTAGCGTGACACCAGGACCCAGGGCTACGATGTATCAGGAAGCAGAAACCTGGCACAGGCAAACAGGTCTTCCTGCAGGGAAGTTGAGGTAATTGTGCCTCGCACCTCCATGACTTCCTTTGTAATCTTGTTTCTGGAATGTTGAGTGCTGACACAGACTAGATTTACATTCTCAGTTTGGAGTACATTAAACAAAGTGGCTATCAGTACCTGTAGACCTTAGAGCAGCCATTCCCAACCAGGGTTCTATTGAATCATAGGGTTCCTCTAGAGCAGGATTTCTCAACCAGGGTTCTATCAAACCCTAGGGTTCCTCCAGAAGTTGCTAGGGGTTCCTTGAATAATAAGCGATTTCTGCCTCTTAGATGAGTAACCACTGACACCAGTCATCTTTTAACCTATCTCTAAGGGGGGTTGTTCTCAATGACCCCCCAATGTAAGGAACATTTATTTATTATTTTTTATTTATTTCAGGTACTTCTATAGCGCTGTCAATTTACGCAGCGCTTTACATATATATTGTACATTCACATCAGTCCCTACCCTCAAGGAGCTTGAAATCGAAGGCCCCTAACTCACATTCATACATACACATACTAGGGCCAATTTAGACAGAATCTAATTAACCTACCAGCATGTCTTTGTAGTAACATTCTTTCCACTGATCATCACACTAATGCACTGTAAGCTGTAAATATAATAATTATTAGCAGGAGTTCCTTGGAGCAAAAGTTATATTAAGGGTTCCTCAATGTTAAAATGGTTGAGAAAGGCTGCTTTAGAGTTTGCAAGGGGTTCCATGAATGTGGCTAAATGACCACACATCTGTTGGTGTCTACATAGTTCCAGGTCCAATGGAGGGTTTCTTCCCATTGACTACCAATATAGGTGGCATTTACCCAATGACCCCCAGTGGACTAATTTTAGAAGGGGTTCCATGAGACCGAAAAACTATTTTGGGGGTTTCTATGGGGGTAAAAAGGTTGAGAAAGGCTGCCTTAGAGAATGTACTTCCAATGGGGCAGCTTATATCAATCTCGGGAACCTTCATGGGCTTCCCCAATGCCCAATTGCTTAGAAGAAGGTTAGTTGACCAGCTTGGATTTTCGTGTCTGGTGACTATTGTTTTATACACTGAATACATGAATGAGACATTAATGTTCAGCAAGACAAAAGACATGACCCATGAGGTTAGTAATATTCTGGAGGTTGATTCTGCTATGATCTACCCTATTATTAAATCCATGTCCTTAGGTAAGGAAGCGGTAGACATCTCGACAACTACAAAGCCCATCATGCCTTTACTTCTGGGAGTTATGGCTGACTAGAGGTAAATTCTCAGTTTGGAGTACATTAAATATAGTGACTAACAGCACCTGTAGACCTTAGAGCAGCTATTCTCAATCAGGGTTCTGTGGAACCCTAGGGTTTCTCTAGAGTGTGCTAAGGTTTCATGAACTGCGGCTAAATAACCTTTCATCTTTCAGTGTCTACGTAGTTCCAATGGAGGGCTTCTTCTCATTGATCACCAATGTAAGTGGCATTTTCCCAATGACCCCTGATAGACTCATCTTAGCAAGTGTTTCCTGAGACCTGAAAACTATTTCGGGGGTTCCTCTGGGGGTAAAAAGGTTGAGAAAGCCTGCCTTGGAGAATGTACCTATTGAGCTGTTTATATCAATCCGGGGAACCTTCACGTGCTTCCCCAATGCCCCATGGCTTAAAAATAGGTCAGTTTTTGGGTGGGGCTTAACACTCCCTGTTGGGGAACCCTCTTCCTGGCTGGTTGGTTGCATAGGCAATCGACACAAGTACAATAGTCATTAGCAATTGCAATATAGCCTTCTTAGGATAGCGTGTTAGACCTTTGTATTGTATTGTCTCTAACTTCCCCTGCTCTCTTGAATAAGCACTGTTCTTTGATATGCCATGCATGCACCCCTTTTAAGGACTTCAAATCAGGCAGTTAAACTGAACAACAAAGTCCTTTTACTAAAGTAGTTGAGGGTAATAAAGGAAAATTTCTACAAGACATCTCCACATACATTCCTGACAAAGTTCTTTAAGTGCCCCAGTTGTAGTGTCCCATGAGGTAGTCATACCTTGTTTAGGTAGTCAAGTCCATTAAAAGTTATTTGTATTGGAAGAGTCCATTATTGGCAGTAAATCCATAACTGGCATTAATAATCCATAAAAGCCCATATTCTGGTAGCATAAGTCCATGTAAATCTCTGTCCTTCAGGAACCCCATCTAGGCTCCAGCAATGGGCACTGAGTGGCAGAGTTACATTATGACCTCCCCAGCTATCTGGGACTTAAGGATCCCTTTTTTGTGGTGTGACCAGGACAGGGCGTTGTTCCCCTGAAAAGTGCAGGAAAAGATGTCCAGCAGTGTTAACCCTTGTTTTTCAGGCCCCACCACTGTAGTAGAGCCATCACAAATAACAAAACACCCATTTAATATTGTAATGCATCAACAGGAAAATGTAGAGTAGTTAGAACTCAAAGAAAAAAACAATAGAACGTTAAACATAGAAAATCCCTTTTAGAGCCACCTGCTTACAAATTGCCTGGTTGGATTTTTTCAACCTCACTAACTATGTAACTATAGAGGAAAGGCGGTTTAACCTTAAAATGCGTAGAGGTTTCTTTATGGTAAGAGCAGAAAGGATGTGGAATTCTCTTCCACAAGCAGTGGTCTCTGCCGGGAGTATAGATACATTCAAAAAACTACTATATGCACACCTAAGGGACCAAAGCATTGAGGGATATACAATGTAATACTGACATGAAAGCACACACATAGGTTGGACTTGATGGACTTGTGTCTTTTTTCAACCTCACTAAGGCCCCTTTCACACTGGGGCTGGCGGGCGGCAGCGGTAAATCCCCGCTAGTCTCAGCGGGGATTTAGCGCTGTTATAGAGGCGCTACGGCGCCGCTATGCAGGCGGGTGCGGGGCACTTTTAACCCCCCCACAACGGGTTAAACAGGGGTTAAAAGTGCCGGCGCTCGGCGCTCCCGGAGCGGTGTACAGCCGCTACGGGAGCGCTGCCCATTGAATTTAATGGCAGGAGCGGTGGAGGAGTGGTGAATACACCGCTCCCCACATTCCTGAAAAATCATGCTTGCATGATTTTCTGAAGCGCTGCGCTAGCGCAACGCCTCAGTGAGAAAGCATCCATAGAGATGCATGAAAATGATATTTAGAGCGTTATTACAGCGGTAATTTTAGCGCTTTACCGCTGTAATAACGCTCCAGTGTGAAAGGGGCCTAACTATGTAACTATATCTAGTGATTATTGTTTGATATTCATTTTCAGCACTTGAGACCATACACATCATACCAAAGTCAAAAGACATGACCCATCAGGTTAGTAATATTCTGGAGGGTGATGCTTCTGTGATCTTGCACATACACTATTGTAGCTCCCTCATGGTGTAGGTGCGTTTTTGTAGCAGGGTTTTGCTAGGAGAGGCAAATTTAGTCAGGCCTGACTGTGTGTGCAGGCATGAATGTTTTGATCTGGGCTTGGGGAGTGGCTCAGGTAGGACTGGGCAACCCAACAGATCAGGTCACTAAACCCTCCTACCTTAGTCTGAGAGGCACTGGAACTTTCCAGAATGAAGGTGGGACAATAGGTGTCATCATTTGGAGTGTCATGGGAAGCCCTGACCAATCCCCAATCTGGATTGGCAGGGAACAAACCTTCTAATATACTCTGGGCTGGGTCAGTCTGGGAGGAGAAGTTGGGTGGAAGTCTGAGATGTAGCAGGAGGCGCTGTGGAGGCCTCTTCCCGGGAGGTCGCCCCCATCTGGGGGGGAGGTGACCTTGAGGCCTGGAGGTTCAAGTGCAGCCAGGAGTGGACGTGATTTCTGGAGTCGTGCAAGGGAACAGGAGAACAGCAAAGATGCAACAGAGAGAGAGAGACTTTAAAGTGATCCACTGGTGTTGGTGAGTGACAGACCCTAGAGCTGGGAGAGAAAGTGCTGGAGCAGGCTGGGAGAGGAATAGTGGACAGTCTGTGGAAGCCTTGGGAGCCAGTGAGGGGAAGGAGAGTCACTAAGGAAAAGCAGGTCAGAGGGACCTGGAAGAGGAATGGGCTGGGAGTTGTAGTCCATCAAAGGCCAGGCTAGAACTCAAGTATGTTGCTGCATATTCAGGGGTTCGTGATCCCTGGCCTGTAATGGAAGGTCCTGCTGACACAGTGTAGGCCTCACCATGTGCTAGCCGCGGTGAAGAGAAAAGAGTAGAGAAGCTTGATAAATTTCCTTTTGAGCTGGAAACTAAGTGAAGTGCTGGAGAGAGAACTGTAGGAGAAACGGTCAGCAAGTGATGTGCTGGAGAGTTGTGAGGAGTAACAGTCTGCAGAAGGATAGTCTGCAGTGTCAGTGTGTATATAAAGGACTGTATATGAAGTTCATGTACCATAATTCTTGGGACAACCCACAGTCACCCCTTTTCCCCATCCAAGTTATTTCCCCTAAATAAAACAACAAAAACAAGTGCCGGCCTGGTCGGTTTCTATGGATGTGTGAGATATGGTGGGATTGAGGGCAGCTATAAGGTGAACCACAACTACTAGCTACTCCCAAGGGAGCACGTGGCTACACTATATTACCAAAAGTATTGGGACGCCTGCCTTTACACGCACATTAACTTAATGACATCCCAGTCTTAGTCCGTAGGGTTCAGTATTGAGTTGGCCCACCCTTTGCAGCTATAACTTCTTCAACTCTTCTGAGAAGGCTGTCCACAAGGTTTAGGACAATTTCAAGGTTTTAGGACAATTTGTGGGAATGTTTGACCATTCTTTCAGAAGCGCATTAGTGGGGTTAGGAACTGATGTGGACGAGAATGCCTGGCTCGCAGTCTCCGCTCTAATTCATCCCAAAGGTGTTCTATTGGGTTGAGGTCAGGACTCTGTGCTGTTCCTCCACCTCAAACTTCTCATTCATATTTTTATGGACCTTGCTTTGTGCACTGGTGTGCAGTCATGTTGGAACCCCAAACTGTTCACACAATGTTGGGAGCATGAAACTGTCCAAAATGTCTTGGTATGCTGACATGTTCCCTTCACTGGAACTAAGGGGCCAAGCCCAACCCCTGAAAACCAACCCAGCACCATAATCTCCCCTCCACCAAATGATTTGGACCAGTGCACAAAGCAAGGTCCATAAAGACATGGATGAACGAGTTTGGGGAGGAGGAACTTGACTGGCCTGCACAGAGTCCTGACCTCAACCCCATAGAACACTTTTGCAATGAATTAGAGTGGAAACTGCAAGCCAGGCCTTCTCATCCACATCAGCATCTGACCTCGCAAATGCGCTTCTGGAAGAATGGTGAAACATTCCCATAGACACTCCTAAACCTTGTGGACAGCCTTCCCAGAAGAGTTGAAGCTGTTATAGCTGCAAAGGGTGGGCCAACTCAATATTTAACCCTACTGACTAAGACTGGGATTCCATTAAAGTTCATGTGCGTGTAAAGGCAGGTGTCCCAATACTTTTGGTAGTATAGTGTGTGTATAAATACATTTTTTTTTTCTGATTTAAATTTAATGCAAATCTTGATGTTGTGCATTGAAACACTTGGGGAAACATGCTTGAAACCACTCAGGTGTGAACCTTGTGGGTTTTATTATGTAACACCCTCCTTGTATAGAGTAGGCGGATGGGTACATTTAGTTTGTCTCCCCTGTAATCTGTGGAGCAGGGGTTGGATATTTAGGCCTGCTCAGTGTCTCACAGGCTGCTGCTCTGTTACATCTCCCTGTCTTCTGGAGGATTCCCAAAGTATAGCAGGAGGAAAGACAGCACAAGCAGCCTGAATATTTATGGCACACCAGCCAGTCCCTCGGAAGGTGTGCCCAGAAGGTGGTGAGAGAGCGCATAAATAGCCAGAGTGCAGTGTTCCTGGGTCTAGTCCTGCAGGAGGAGGCCTCTGTGCAGGGGCTAGATCCTAGAGGAAGCCTTCAGGAAGTCACCGAGCTCCCAGCAAGGCCTAACCGGGGGCCTTTTTGCAAATTCACCTCCAGGGATCAAGTTGGGTCTGGAGAAGCTCTCTGGAGAGAGACAGAGGGAAGTATGTGGAAAAGAGTCCAGCTGTCTTATGGTGGTGTGAGTCTACATCTCCCTTACTAGGAAGAACCTGGTGGATATCAGCAGGAGGCAACCGATGATCCTATGGCTATGGGAGTAGATGACCCCCAATGCTGAAAGGAAGTGACTGTGTGTAGCTTTAACTCTGGAAGGTGTACAAGTCACCAACAGCATAGAGCAGTGTTTCCCAACCCAGTCCTCAAGGCACACCAACAGGTCATGTCTTCAGGATTTCCATTATTTTGCACAGGTGATTTGATCAGTTTCACTGCCTTAGTAATTAAAACAGCTGTTTCATCTGAGGGAAATCCTGAAAACATGACCTGTTGGTGTGCCTTGAGGACTGGGTTGGGAAACATTCAGTCAATGCAATGAAGCCAGCAGTTAGTGCAGTGCAGCCAGAAATTGAGGAGTCAAGTTATCCAGGTTTACAGTTACAGGGAATCCCATGCACCCTCTCCCTATCTCAGTTCATTGTTCCCGAAATACCAATAAAAATCCTAAAAAGAAGCCCTAGACAGTTTTAAAGGGACTTTTTTGAGTCAAGAATATGGATTTGAATATCATTTTTTATGATATATTAATGCTTATATATCTACATTGTATATTTCATACCGGCCTGCAGTTTGGCTTTAAGTAACCCAAGCTCTTCTTTTTACTTTACCGGCCCTTTAAGGGATGCACATCGGCATTTTCACAGCCCGCCGGAGGAAGTTCTTCTCCTTTCACAACATTGCTGTTTTGGGGGACACACAGGAATTGGTTACTTTGCGGTTTATAAATGATTTAAAACATTTCTGTGCATATAAATAGAGCAGAGAGCCAACGGCGGCGCATTAATTAATACCCAATCCAGAACTCACTCTCATTTTACGTTTAATTAATCCCTAAAGGTGAAACGCAAATTACCCAATTATAAATCGGTGCAAACCAAACACCGTCTGCCTTTCAAGATTTATCATCGACGCCGCAGAGTCCTAAATAGAATATTTTCATGTTTTGGAAACAAAGAACTTTGGCTTCGAGGACTCGGCTTTTTTGTGACCAGCTGAACTTTGCACAGCGCGGTCTACGTTGCTGACCGCATGCGGATTTAGTTTTGCTGGCCAAGAGTTTTGTAACTGAGGATCGCCAGAGGGGACACAAATGGTTTTCATTCAAGCAGTCCTACTGTTGTTTTTGGCTGACATAAAGCGGCTGATGTCATTGGTCAGTGTTTCCGCGTCCCTGCCCCGCCCCTTTGCTGATATGTGGATTGCTTTAAACACTTCAGCCCCGGAAGGATTCATCCCCTTCATGACCAGGCCATTTTTTGCGATACGGCACTGCGTCGATTTAACTGACAATTGCGCGGTCGTGCGACGTTGTACCCAAACTAAATTGACGTCCTTTTTTCCCCCACAAATAAAGCTTTTTGTGGTATTTGATCACCTCTGTGGTTTTTATTTTTGGCGCTTTAAACAAAAAAAGAGCGACAATTTTGAAAAAAAAATTTGAAAAAAACAAAAAAAATATTTTTTACTTTCTGTTATAATACATATCCAAAAATAAAAATATAAAAAAACAAATTTATTCATCAGTTTAGGCCGATATGTATTCTTCTACATATTTTTGGTAAAAAATCGAAATAAGCGTATATTGATTGGTTTATTTATGGACTTTTATTTTTTTTTAATGTTTTTACTGGTAATGGTGGCGATCTGCGTTTTTTAGTGGGACTGCAACATTGCAGCGGACAAATCTGACCCCAAATTACACTTTTTGGGGACCAGTGACATTATTACATTGATCAGTGCTATAAAATTGCAGTGATCAATGTATAAATGACACTGGCAGGGAAGGGGTTAACACTAGGGGGTGATCAAGGGGTTAACTGTGTTCCCTGGGTATGTTCTAGCTGTGTGGGGGATGGGCTGCCTGGGACACCACAGAGATCACTGTTCCCGATTACTGGTAACAGCAGATCTCCATTTTGTCCCCTGTCAGATCGAGGATCTGCCTTGTTTACATAGTCAGATCCGCGTTCTGCCTCTGTGTACCGCAATCGTGAATCACCGGCAGACATCGAGTCCATACCCACAATATCACATGCACAGACCACAGTGTCGGCCCGTCCATTAAGGGTGCACGGGTGCTGCCCTCTCTATCACGCCACCCCCTATATAAGTAATGGATAGATTCATATCCACGGCTGCCCACCCTCTATTCATGTGTCTGGCCCCTTTCAGGACACCGGACGCATGAATTACAACGGTGGGAGTGTTTTTTTGAAGCACCTGATTAGAGCCATAGGCTCTAATAGGCTTCAAAATAGGGTGGACTCGGAGTGCAGAACATTGCGCTTGGAGCCCACTCACGTGCGTTACAAAAGCAAATGAATATTCGCTTTTCTAACACTGAACCGCCTCTCCGCCAATCAGGAAGCGCGTGTCTGATACCCATCACCTGATTGGCTGAAAGGATAGTCGGAAGCATGGAGGTCACAGGAGCTGCTATCTGACCCACAGCTCGTCGCTGCCTGACCCGCTGCCCATCCCACAGCTCGCCATTGTCACCCACTGCCTGACCCGCCACCAAGATGGGATAAGTGTCGGTCAGCAACAAGTGAGCGGACGGGGGGGTGCTGGTTACATGCCACCGGGGGGGTCACAGTGGCTGCATTTGATGGGCACAGAAGCTGCATTTAATGGGCACAGTGGCTGCAATTGATGGGCACAGTGGCTGAATTTGATGGGCACAGTGGCTGCAATTATTGGGCACAGTGGCTGCAACTGATGGTCACAGTGGCTGCAATTGATGGCACAGTGGCTGCATTTGATGGGCACAGTGGCTGCAATTGATGGCACAGTGGCTGCATTTGATGGGCACAGTGGCTGCAATTGATGGTCACAGTGGCTGCAATTGATGGCACAGTGACTGCAATTGATGGGCACAGTGGCTGCAATTGATGGCACAGTGGCTGCAATTGATGGCACAGTGGCTGCATTTGATGGGCACAGTGGCTGCAATTGATGGACACAGTAGCTGCAATTGATGGGCACAATGGCTGCAATTGATGGGCACAGTGGCTGCATTTGATGGCACAGTGGCTGCATTTGATGGGCACAGTGGCTGCATTTGATGGGCACAGTGGCTGCATTTCATGGGATATTTTTTCTAAATTATTCAGTTTGTTTGCGCCCCGCAAAAAATTTTGAGCACCAGCTGCCACTGCTGCCTCTGAATATGTACAGTGGCTGTTCGGCAAGTGGTTAAGCTGAGGATCACTGTACTGGTGACTCCCATTCCAAGCACCACAATCCCATCTTACCTCTGGTTCACATCTACTGTATGTGTGCATGCACGTGTTGTGTGTAGGGTAGCCCATTTATTTCAAGCAGGTTAAAGGGTAACTCCATTTTCCTGCTTGTGTGATTGGCTCACTGATTTTACCAGATGTTTGCAGTTAGATACAAGTCCCCTGCACCAAGAATGTAATTTTTGTGAGATATTCCCAATAGGAAATCACAGCTAAAGGGATGCAGAACCTGCAACAGAAAAGCACACAGGGATTTCTTCAGAATAACAAAAGGTAGGACTCTGCAACAAAGTTTGTTAAAATCCCTGCAAGGTGCATAGATCACCCAGAGGGGAATGTTTTTTTCTCAACAAAAGTGGAGTTAAGCTTTAAACTTTTTAACAGCTTTAACTAGTTTGCTCTTTACCTCCATAGAGTGAACCGCTAATCACCAGCCTAATGGCTGCAGTAGCGGGCATCAGCTTGTGCAGGTTTTCTTCAGCCCGCTCCCGTGAAAGTAGTGGGGTGGCTGTATAGCTGCAAATCACTTTCACAGAGTGGGCGCACTGGGCGGCACGGTGCCCGCATGGTTACCAGGCTCTCCTGCTCTTACTGGGAGCACAGCCAGAGGAGGCCCATGTGTGGGCGCCGCCCCCTATCCCTGCCGGCATCGCCTCCTTTCCATGCGCCCGGCCCCTTTCAGAACGCCAGGCGCATGAATTACAATTGCAGGGATAGCCAGCGGCTCTAATAGGTTTCAAAATAGGATGGGCTCAGGGTGCAGAGCATTGAGTCCGGAGCCCACCCAGGTGTGTTGCAACAGCAAATGATTATTCACTGTTGCAACATTGATCCTCCTCCCGGCCAATCAGGAAGCGGGTCTGTTACCCGCTGAAAGGACAGGCTATCCTATTGGATGCCTAGGAGGAGGAGGGGGGAGCTGGAAACTGCCATGGAGAGGACTTGGAGCCGCTGCACCACGCTGCCCGCTGCCTGGCCGCCATGGAGAGGACCCGGAGCCGCTGCACCATGCTATCCACTGCCTGGCCGTCATGGAGAGGACTGGGAGCCACTGCCTGCACTGTGCAATGATGGGGTAAGTGCCGGACCTACCGGCAAACAGCGGGAGGGTGGGTGCTGCCGGGGGTGGGGGGGATTGTTGCCCCCCCCCCCCCAAAAAACCTACCAGCCGCCACTGAGCAAAACCACTGTCTTCAGGTTGGAGAGCGGTGTGACATTGAGGCATATACACATGCCTCAATCTCCCATGTAAGCAAAGAAACCAGAAGCGATGACGATGATGTCATCACTTCCAGTTTCCTAGTCAGTGCAGCCCGGGGACATACCTAACCGTGCCGACCTGTGCTTGGTTAGATGGTGTGAAGCGCAAGGGAAACACTGAGGTCTATTAGACCAGTGTTCCCCAACCCAGTCCTCAAGGCCCACCAACAGATCATGTTTTCAGGATTTCCCTCAGATGAATCAGCTGTGGTAATTACTAAGGCAGTGAAAGTGATCAAATCACCTGTGCAAAATAACGGAAATCCTGAAAACATGACCTGTTGGTGGGCCTTGAGGACTGGAGTTGAGGAACACTGTATTAGACCCTTAAGGCTTCCATAAAGAGCACCTGTTACCTGCCCCACAATGTCATACGGGGATTTATTACCCCTTGTGATAGCAATCCAGTAATATTATATAAGTAAATAAACATTAAATTGCACACATAGTGCAAAAACAATGGCGCGCCTTAAACGTCAGAATGAGAGCAACAATGCTAGCGCAAGAGCTTCTCCTCCTTCATAGAGCATCACCTATGGAGATTTTGGGGTGCTGTAGTTTTTTACAATATCACGGGCACAGCAGTTTTAAGACATGGCATGTTTGTTGTTTAGTTACTTGACGCAGCCTCATATTTTATATTTTACAAAGAAAAAATGGGTATTACCGGTATATTGTGTGTTTGCACTAAAATTCATTTTATTACATTTTTTCCCTGTAAAATTGCGTTTAATAAACAGTTGTGCAAATATAATGTGACATAAAAATGTGAAACTATCATCTTTTTATTCTAGAGGGCCTCTGCTTTCAGAAAATATATAATGTTCTGGGGCGGGTATAAGTCATTTTGTAGCCAAAAATGAAGATTTTTACATGTTTTCTTTCTTGCCCATCCTTCCGTGGTGACGTCAACCCGTTGTGTACCCTGCGCGCTTCGTCCTAAACAGACGTCCATCACCGCGTGCAGTAGCATCCCAGAAGGATGGACATTTCCACGCTGGCCGGCGGTACTGATCCAAACGCATTGAAGTGTTTTAAACTGTAAGTGACTACTATTTTATAATAAATATTTTATGTGGATTCAAACTATGGGAGCCTGTGTTCTTTTCCCGAGAGGAAACGCGTACGAGGCATAGGAAGACCCCATGGCTTTCCTACATACACCCTTGCTCGGTTGAGAGGCCACAGGCGTTATTGACCTCCTATAATTAAGAGGTCCAGCCTTTCTGGTAAGCAGACATCTGCTAAGGTGGTGGAGGATTCACTGGTGGTGTCGTTTTACCTGGTGTCTTGGTGGATTTGAGAGGGCTCACTGTGGTGATGTCATACAATATGGAGAGCTGAACTTTTTTGGACTGTATCTTATATTCATCACATGGATTTTAATTGCAGCCACCTTCCTATATGGGTATGGATTTCTCTCTTGCCAATACATGAGGGGTAGCGCAGCCTTTTTGAATAACAGTATTTCACAAAAGTGAGTACACCCCTCACATTTTTGTAAATATTTTATTCTATCTTTTCATGTGGTGTTTCCGGTGTCATGCGACTCATTGGTGTTACAAGGTCTCGGGTGTGAATGGGGAGCAGGTGTGTAAAATGTGGTGTTATTGCTCTCACTCTCTCATACTGGTCACTGGAGGTTCAACATGGCACCTCTTGGCAAAGAACTCTCTGGGGATCTGAAAAAAAGAATTTTCGTTCTACATAAAGATGGCCTAGGCTATAAGAAGATTGCCAAGACACTGAAACTGAGCTGCAGCACAGTGGCCAAGACCATACAGCGGTTTAACAGGACAGGCTCCACTCAGAACAGCGCCTCGCCATGATTGACCAAAGAAGTTGAGTGCTCAGCGTCATATCCAGAGGTCTTTGGGAAATAGACGTATGAGTGCTGCCAGCATTGCTGCAGAGGTTGAAGGGGTGGGGGGTCAGCCTGTCAGTGCTCAGACCACACGCCGCACACTGCATCAAATTGGTCTGCATGGCTGTCGTCCCAGAAGGAAGCCTCTTCTAAAGATGATGCACAAGAAAGCCCGCAAACAGTTTGCTGAAGACAAGCAGACTAAGGACATGGATTACTGGAACCATGTCCTGTGGTCTGATGAGACCAAGATAAACTTATTTGGTTCAGATGGTGTCAAGCGTGTGTGGCAGCAACCAGATGAGGAGTACAAAGACAAGTGTGTCTTGCCTACAGTCAAGCATGGTGGTGGGAGTATCATGGTCTGGGGTTGCATGAGTGCTGCCGGCACTGGGGAGCTACAGTTCATTGAGGGAGCCATGAATGCCAACATGTACTGCGATATACTGAAGCAGAGCATGATCACCTCCCTTCAGAGACTGGGCCGCAGTCATGAAAACGACCCCAAACAGACCTCCAAGACTACCACTGACTTGCTAAAGAAGCTGAGGGTAAAGGTGATGGACTGGCCAAGCGTCTCCAGACCTAAACCCTATTGAGTATCTGTGGGGCTCCTCAAATGGAAGGTGGAGGAGCGCAAGGTCTCTAACATCCACCAGCTCTGTGATGTCCTCATGGAGGAGGGGGAAGAGGACTCCGGTGGCAACCTGTGAAGCTCTGGTGAACTCCATGCCCAAGAGGGTTAAGGCAGTGCTGGAAAATAATGGTGGCCACACAAAATATTGACACTTTGGGCCCAATTTGGACATTTTCACTTAGGGGTGTTCTCACTTCTGTTGCCAGTGGTTTAGACATTAATGGCTGTGTGTTGAGTTATTTTGAGGGGACAGCAAATTTACACTGTTATACAAGCTGTACACTCACTACTTTACATTGTAGCAAAGTGTTATTTCTTCAGTGTTGTCACATGAAAAGATAGAATCAAAGATTTACAAAAATGTGAGGGGTGTACTCACTTTTGTGATATATTGTAAATCTGCTAGTCCATCTATTACTCCCCTCCCCACAGACTGACAATGTTGCTGTCCAAGGGGGCCCCCTGTGCTCCTTTATCTAGAGTGGGCGGCGCGCTAATACAGGAGGTGTGTTAATGGCCAGATCACCAGGTGAGAACAGAGTGAAAAAAAACTAAAAAAATAAAGCTAATGCAGCGACCACATCTAATGACTGGTAAGCTGCAATATAGTACATCGTTGGTTTTAGGTTTTGTACCGTTTTAAATAAACCTTCCAAGGCTGCACAATATTCAGAGGGGTTCTCTTTAAAGGAAACCGGCAGACGGTAGGGAGTAGTACACACAGTTGAAGTATTATTTATTTAGCAGAGAGAGATGAAATATGAGTTATGATTCAGTTATAGAAGAGAGGGAGAGAAAAGCCAGATCCTCCTGGGGGCCCGAGTCAGATTCCCTCTATAATTTATTACAATATGTCTCTGAATTTCTCCTCCGCTCAAGACGCTCCATGCTGAATAAAAAAAGAAACACCTGTCCTCAGCGTCTGAAATAAGGAATTGTCTCCCACGCTAAGCGGCCGCTGTATCCTGAGACCTTAACCTAGCCAATCACAGCGAGAAGGGGGCCCTTTCACACCGTTCTACTGCGTTAAAGTGACACCACCTGACCTCCGGAAGATTTACCCCCCTTCCATGACCAGGCCATTTTTGTGCAATACGGCACTGCGTTACTTTATCTGACAATTGCGCGGTCGTGCGACGTTGTACCCAAATAAAATTTATGTCCTTTTTTTCCCCACAAATAGAGCTTTCTTTTGGTGTATTTAATCATCTTTACTTTTTTTTTATTTTTTGCCAAAAGACCGACAATTCTGAATAAAAAAAACAATATTTTTTTACTTTCTGCTATAAAATATATCCAATTAAAAAAATGAAAATAAAAATCTAATTTCTTCATATATTTAGGCCAATATGTATTCTGCGACATATTTTTGTGAAAATAAGTGTATATTGATTGCTTTGCACAAAATTTATAGCGCCTGGGATATACTGAAATATTTATTTATTTTATTATACTAGTAATGGCGGCGATCAGCGACTTATAGTGGGACTGCGGTATTGAAGCGGACAATCAGACACTAACTGATACTTTTGACACTTTGTGGGAACCAGCAGGGGCGGCCCATCTATTAGGAGCACCGTAACGTGCCCCCCCCCCATCCATGCGTCCGGCCCCTATTCTACATGCAGGGCACCAAACGCATGGATTCCAATGGTGGGGGTGTTTATTTTAACCACGTGATTAGAGCCAGAGGCTCTAATTGGCTTAAAAAAAGGGTGGGCTCGGGGCACAGAGCAATGCGCCCGAAGCCCACCCAGTTGTTTGACAATAGTGACTGAATATTCGCTATTGCCACACTGATTCTTCTCCTAGCCAATCAGGAAGCGGGTCCTGAGACCCGTTTCCTGATTGGCCAAAAGGAGAAGCGTTCTATTGGGCCACGACAAGTAGAGAGGAGGAGACAGCCGGAGAAAATGCATGGGACAAAGCCGCCGCCCGGAGGGAAGCTCTGCCCGTGGGTCATTGGTCGACTGACCGGGGTTGGCACTGGGAACCAGTGACACTAATACAGTGATCGTTGCTAAAAATATGCACTGTCACTGTACTAATGACACTGGCTGGGAAGGGGTTAAACATCTAGGGCGATCAAAGAGTTAAATGTGTGCCTTGCTTTGCAGGAACTCAAAATCCATCCCTTCCCCCCTTTCAGATCTGCCTTGCTTACATAGCAAGCCCGCACAGGTGCCCCCATGAAAAGTGGCTTTCCGTGGGGGCACCCGATGAAGAGGAGGAGCCTGGAGGGCTGGCGGGGAAACCCAGAAGAAGAGAATCGGGGCTGCTCTGTGCAAAAGCATTGCACAGAGCAGGTATGTATAGGCATGTTTGTTATTTTAATACAAAAAAAAACAAAATTTTACAACCACTTTAAGGCAGCTTATTCATAATGAATAAGTGTCCAATGCACCAAAAGGACACCAAAAATTGCACATGGCACGTGTTCCAGGCTCCCCCACACAGGTCACCTCCCAACTATTTGTGACAAATGTAGGCATTTTCCTAGGTCAGCAGCCTCCTATTTATACCAACAGGTGCATTGTAAACAGTTTCACGAGACGCGCCTCTGTAAATTGGCCTGAACAGGTGCCAGTTTCTAACTAATCACCAACTATGTCCCCATTCATGCAAAATCAAATGTTCTTATATTTACTCTATAGGCTAAATGTTATCCATTCATTAAAAAATAGAATGTTTCAGGAAAATACTGCATCATTGCCACTAGATGGAGCTAAAGACCTCTGCCTACTGCACCTACCTATTTACAAAGAGTCTCTTAAAGCGGAGTTCCACCCACATTTGGAACTTCCACTTTTTAGATCCCCCCACCCTCCAGTGGCACCTTTCGGGGGGGAAGGGGGTGAGATTACCTATCTCTGACAGCCCGGGCCGTGGCAAATTACCCCTTTTCCTCCCACCTCCTTTTCCCTCCACTGCGCCAGTGAGAAAGCGCAGCGGTGCCTCGAGCGTGCGCAGTAGGGGCCCGCCATGAAGCCGTACTGTTTCACTGCCAGGTTCCCCTACCCACAATGGTGGCGGCAGCGCCCAACAGCTGATGGAAACATCAGCTGCGGTGCCAACATCCCTGGACTCCAGGACAGGTAAGTGTCCTATTATTAAAAGCCAGAAGCTGCAGTATGTTTAGCTGCTGGCTTTTAATTTTTGCTGGGCTGAGCGGACCTCCGCTTTAAATTTGGCCCCCATTCAGCCATCAGTTCCTCTCGTCTCCTGATCTACAGTTTAATTATTTCTACTAATGTCTGGTAGGGAGCGAATAGAGCTAAGTTCAGTTCACTGGATGTTCACCGAACAATTGAAAACAATTTAAAAATTGAAATCTTGCAATCATGGCGTCATTGCCTGGGGATCATAGGATCCTTAGCTCCATCTAGTGTCGATAATGCAGTATTTTCCTGAACCACTCTATTTTGATGAATTCATAACCTTCGACTTGTGAAGGAAGTAGACGGGGAACATTTGATTTTGCCTCATTAACACAGAACGAATGTACCCGTAGTTTTGCGGGATGAATAGCTATTTAAAATGTTATTTATATAATTAGTGCCCCTTGAATATTCATTGAAAAACTGTTCTATATCCCTGGTGCATAAAATACACTCTGTGTTATCTCATTCAGTCCACAGAGTGAATGGTCTATCTTATTTATGTGATCAGCAGTCTGTGCTTTCCATCTTTAATCCATTCTCCATGTCAATCACCACCGTGCATCCCCCTCTGAAATCTCACTCAGCAAATCCTATCCACCGCTTATTGCTAAGAAAGGTCAGAACCTGCTTGTTTATTAATTTCCTGATATTCCCCTTGAAATAGGTTCTATATTTCCTGATGTTCCCCTTGGGATATGTTCCACATAGAGTCCCCTCCTTATTTCACCATCTCATTAATCAGTGCAATGCTAAATCAAAAAACAAAAGGAAGGAGAATCCACATAGCATGAAACTGTATACAATGCGATTCATAAAACCGTGTAAAGCAGAATGTAGTCTTTACGAATATGAAGGGTTTTTATTGCAGAAGAGGCATACAATGCAGTGTATTTATAAAAAAATTTACATGGCAATTCGCCCAGTGAAAGTGCACATTCGTTCTGCGTGAATAGGGAAAAAAAACAACATATTTTTAATTTGGCTCCTGTACTGGTCGAATGTGTTTCATTGATTTGAAATAGAAAATAGTGTATTTGGCCACTATAGAATGCTAAATATCAGGAATTTTCTCATTTACATAGCAGCATCTAGTGGCCAAATACGGTATTTTTTCTTTTAAATCAGCAAAAAAACATTTGATTATTACAGGAAATATGTTTTTTTTAACCACTTCAGCCCCGGAAGGATTTCCCACTTTAGGACCAGAGCACTTTTTGCCATTCGGCACTGCGTCATTTTAACTGACAATTGCGCGGTCGTACAGCGTTGTACCCAAACTAAATTTGCGTCTTTTTTTCCCCCACAAATAGAGCTTTCTTTTGGTGGTATTTGATCCTTCTGCGTCATTTCTGATCGCCGCTATAAACAAAAAAAGTGCGACAATTTTGCAAAAAAAACAATATTCCTTACTTTTTGCTAAAATACAAATCCAAAAAAATATATAAAAAAATTTTTTTTCATCGGTTTTGGCCGATTTATATTCTTTCTCATATTTTTGGTTAAAAAAAATCGCAATCTGCGTTTATTGATTGGTTTGCGGAAAAGTTGCCATGCTTACGAATGATGAGAATTAATTTTTGGGGTTCTTATTTTTTTTATATTTTACTAGTAATGGCTGCGATCTGCGATTTTTAGTGGTACTGCGATATTGCAGCGGACATGTCGGACCATTTTGACACTTTTTTTGGGGACCAATGGCATTTATACAGCGATCAGTGCTATAAAAATGCACTTATTACTGTGTAAATGCCATTGGCAGTGAAGGGGTTAACCTGGAGGGGGTGCTCTAAGGGTTAACTGTGTTCCCTCAGTGTGTTCTTCTAACTGTATGGGGGCTGGGCTGGCAGGGGGAGGGGAGTGATCATGGCTTCCATATACAGGAAGCCTATGATCACAGCCCTTCCCCCTGGTCAGAACGGAGATCCGTGTTTACATACACGGACCTCCATGCTCTCACTGCGGGGGGGGCCATCGCGGGTAGCCGGCGGAGATCGAGTGTGCCCTACCCGCTCCCTGGCTCCCCCGGAACACAGTGAGCATGCGAGCGAGCGCGCCACCAGCGCCGCACGCGCTCACAATGCTAAGTTATCGCGGCCGCCATCAGGTGACGGTGGTTTGTGATAACGAGCCACTTTGCCGCCGTCACGCTGCGGCGGGTGGCCGGCAAGTGGTTAATCCATTCATTCTGTGTGAATAGGGTGAAAAAAAGCAAATGTTATTAGGCTACTTCCTGTGCTGGCCGAATGTGTTTCATTGATTTGAAACAGAAAATACTGTATTTGGCCACTAGAGGATGCTAAATATAGGAATGTTCTAAGAAACGTAGCACCATCTAGTGGCCAAATGTGGTATTTTCTGTTTTAAATCAGTATAAAAAACATTAAATTATTATTGGAAATATGTTTTTTATTATTATTATTATTATACAGGATGTATATAGTGCCAATAGTTTGTTTGCACAGCTCTTTACAACATTAGGGCAGACAGTACAATTACAATACAATTCAATACAGGAGGAATCAGAGGGTCCTGCTCCTTAGAGCTTACAATCTAGGAATAAGCCATTTGTTCTGTGTGAAAAGGGTGAAAAAAGCAAATGTTATTAAGGCTGGTTGTGCTGGTCGAATGTGTTCCATTGATTTAAAAAAGAAAATACTGTATTTGGCCACAAGAGGATGCTAAATATAGGGATTTTATAATATATGTAGCACCATCAGTGCCCAAATGCGGTATTTTCTGTTTTAAATCAGTAAAAAAAAAAACATTTGATTAGTACAGGAAATGTTTTTCCTCCATGCACACTGAATGAATGTATGTGCACTTTCTCCAGGGTGAATTGCTATTTTTATTTATAAATACACCCTGATGTCTGCTGCAATGAAGGTTTCTTGCCATCCTCCTTGCAAGATAGTTTAGAATGTTCGCTGAGCTGCACATGCACAGCTCAGTGTACATTCTTTGCACACCTTGGTGACTGGATGATTGGACTCTTATAAGTGGGAGTTACGTCATCCCGGCCAGTCAAGATGGCTGAAGTCTCTGAACCCAGAACAAGCCAGTGAGAAGATGTTGGAGCTGAGCCCCAAAGCATCCTTGTCCCCTCCCTTTCCTGACCTGCCAGGCTGCATGCTTGTATAAGGGTCTGGTATGGATTTGGGGGGGACCACACGTAATTTTTTCCGGGGGGACCCCACGCCGTTTTTCCCAGATTTTTTTTTATTGTTGGCAATTCTTCCTTTTACATTCAACTGTCAGCGGGGAACTCAGCTGACGAATCATCGGTTGTTAAGGATGTGGCGGCCGGCTTCCCAGCCCGCCCCTTAGCAGCTATACACAGTGTGTTAAAAAGAAAAAAAACGCATTAAAAAATACAACACTTGCGTTTCTGGTGCGGCTCCATTGACGGGTATTAAAAGCAAAACGCAATCTGTGGGGAAAAAAGTGCCTGACCCTCTCCAACAACGCACCGGCTGAAAATAAAAGCATAGATGTGAACGTGTACCATAGGAAACCATGATAAATGGACTGTAGTATGCAAACTGCAAAACGCACCAAAAAACGCATGGGTGTGAACGTAGGGTTAGTGTAGTTCTATTCCCTGTGTTGGGTGTTTGCTTTACCGTGTGATAATAGGCTTATGTTGTGGCTGCAGTTTGTAGTGTCATGGCGGGCTGATCCCCCTATGCCCATGTATTCATTCATCTAGCTTGTCCTTATTTGCAATCTGTGCCTCGTCATTTCCTCTGGGATGCATCCCAAATGTGGGAGTGATAATGTGATGGAGGACTGCATGGTGGTCTCTCTCTTAATTGCCTGTTTGTGTCTGTATCAGATCTAATTACTGTGTAGCTCTCACCTGCACCAGTACTAGACTGAGAGACCCAGGGATTGTGGGATATGTAGTTTCTTCACAGGAAGTGCTAGATCAAGTTTTTCGCCCCCCCCCCCCCCCATAGTGTCCTCAGGCTCCTCTGGGGGCCCCTACCCCTGTGCCTTTGTCCTGTCTCCATCTGACTGAAACCCCTCCCCCCCAGTCAGTCCGGTCTCACCCCCCCCAGTTAGTTGGTCAGCAGCCGAGCACTAACCCATCTATGGCGCAGGCTTCCTCCAGGCGGCAGCTTTACACTGCATCCTCCTCCCTCAGCTTCACGGCAGTGAGGCTTCCCCTGCGTCATGTCCCCTCCCTCCTCCTTCTAGGCCAATAGAAAGGCTTCTCCTTGTCGGCCAATCAGGAAACAGGTCTAAAGACCCGCTTCGTGGCTGGCCGGGAGGAGGATCAGTGTGAGAATAGCGAATATTCATTTGCTATTCTCACACAACCCTTTTTTGAAGCCTATTAGAGCCTCAGGTGCTAATTGCGTGCTTAAAAAAAACCCCATTGGAATCCATGCGTCTGGGGCCTCACATGTCGATTAGGGGCCGGACGCATGGATAGGGGGCCGGCGCCCCAGGGGGAGCGGCCATCACTGTGTATACTACTATAAAAATATAAAATCAATTATCTGTATGAATTATACAATATGCTTTATAACAGTGCACCCCATCTGACCCCCTGAAGAAGCCCATCCAGTGAAACATGTTGGCAGATGACACCTTCTTTCTCTATCACTCTTATATTAGTACTATTGTATGTCATAAATAATATCTTGAATTTGGGGTTCACTGTGCTGGATGTTCTATGTGAGATTGTCCATTGATTGATTTTGCGGGTGTAGCCCCTGGTTTTAATATTTTGCAATAACATTTGATGAGTTTTATGTAAAACTGCGTATGATCAATTTTTTGCACATCTTATGCAGGTGAAAAACACAAGGTGCAGGTGGGAAGGTTTGTAATACCTTTAACCAGTCCCCACCCAGTCTATAGCAAGATGGCGCTACCGGGAACCTCTCGTCAATCCAGGTGGACATCATATGGCAGTAACAGGATCTGTCCCCGGCTGCGTCCCCCAGACACAGCCAATTACTGTACCGGCCTGCTGCCCTTACCATGTGACAACTGTAACCAATCACAGCAGGTCACATGACAATTGAAAACAATAGATGACTTCCTTTCAAGCCATCCATTGTAAACAACTGTGTTGCTAGCTGTGATTGGTCAGTGTGATCACATGGTACAAACTGCAACAATCACAGTTCATCTGTACCATATGATTAGCTATGGCCAATCACAGCTAATCACAACAAAACAGACTGGATGAATTGATTGCATTCAGTAAAATGATTGCATATAGCAATGTGTAAAAAAAAAAAAAAAATCCTTATCACTTCCCCAGAGTGGTTCAATGTTACTATGATAACATTATATTGCTCTGGTCAAAGTGCATTAAAAAAAATTGTAAAAAAAAAAGAAAAAATATATATAATAAAAAAAATTTTTTTTGGCACTGTCCCCAGTCAGTGCCCCTGATCACCAACCACACCCCTTATATCAGGGGTAAGCAATTAGCGGACCTCCAGCTGTTGCAAAAATACAAGTCCCATCGTCCCATCATGCCTCTGCCTCTGGGTTTCATGCTTGTGGCTGTCAGAGTCTTGCTATGCCTCATGGGACTTGTAGTTCTTCAACATCTGTAGGTCCGCTAATTGCATATCCCTTCCTTATATGATGATGCTGTACTGCACTGGAGACAGTATTTAACAGGTTCCCCACCGCGCGCCGTCTTTTCACGGCGGCAGTCGGGGAGCCCTGCACGAATCGCCGTAAATAAGCGGCGATTCGCATTTGGCCACCAGGGGGAGCGCGACGCACTCCTGTCCGATGTCCGCCAGCGAGCCGCGATGAGCGGCTACAGAGAAAGAACGGGGAACCGCCGATGTAAACACGGTGGTTCCCCGCCCTGTCAGTGGGGCATGAGAGATCTACTGATCCCTGTCACTGGGATCAGTTAGATCTCTCATGCCCATGTTAGCCCAACCCCCCCCCCCCCAGTTAGAACACACCTAGGGAACACACTTAACCCCTAGCTCTCCCCCTGCAGGTTAACCCCTTCACTGCCAATGACATTTATACAGTAATCAGTGGGCATTTAAATTTCTGATCGCTGAATAAATGTCATTGGTCCCAAAAAAGTGTCAAAATGTTCCGACATGTCCCCCCCAATATCGCATTACTGCTAAAAATCGCAGATCGCCGCCATTACTAGTAAAAAATTAAAAAAAAATAAAAACCCCAGAAATGAATTCTCACCATCCGTAAACGTGGCCACTTTTGCGCAAACCAATCAATAAACGCAGATTGCAATTTTTTTTATCGCAAATATGAGGAATTATATAAATCGGCCAAAAACGGTGAAAAAAAATGTTTTTTTATGGATTTGAATTTTAGCAAAAAGTAAGAAATTTGGGTTTTTTTGCAAAATGGTCGCTATTCTTTTGTTTATAGCGGCGATAAGAAATGACGCAGAGGCGATCAAATACCACCAAAAGAAAGCTCTATTTGTGGGAAAAAAAGGACGCAAATTTTGTTTGGGTACAACGTCGCACGACCGCGCAATTGTCAGTTAAAGCGACGCAGTGCCGAATCGCAAAAAGTGCTCTGGTCCTAAAGTGGGAAATTCTTCCGGGGCTGAAGTGGTTAAAAAAAGAAAAAACTTTTTTTTTTAATTCTTCATTTTCCAAAAACTTTTTTCTAAAAAATGACAACTTCAAAAAACTCTCCATGCCTCTTACTAAATACCTTGGACCGTCGACTTTCCAAAAAGGGGTCATTTGGGGGATATCTGTACTTTCCTGAATTTTTGGGCCTCAAGAAATGAGAGTCAGTACATCAGGAGTGATGGATTTTCAGATGTACTGTACCATAGTTTGTGGGTTCTATAACTTTCATACAGACTTTTGAGTTATTTTCACCAAAGAAATGTAGCAGAATACATTCTGGCCAAAATTCACGAAGAAAGATTATTTATTTGTAAAACTTTATAATAGAAACAAAGAAAAACATTTTTTTTAATCTTTTTTTTCCATTTAATTTTTTTAACTTTTTTATACATTTTTTCATTTATTTAGCAAATATTTTGGTGATTAAATGCCACCAAAAGAAAGCTCTATTTGTCTGAATAAAGTGATAAAAATGTGATATGGGTACAACGTTGCATGACTGCGCAATTGCCATTCAAAGTGTGACAGTGCTGAAAATTGGCCTGGGCAGGAAGGGGAGGGGTAAAAGTGCCCAGTAGGGAAGTGGTTAAGGGGGACATCAATGTATATTTGTGTTTAGGGACTATGGATGGGGTATAAGCACTATATTACATGCGTCTGGTACCCACACTCTCCCGGTCCACCGAGACAAGCTGACGTTCCAATATCTCACCGGCGCCCCCCGTGTGTGTCGCCCATGTGTCAGGATGATTGACAGCAGCTGCACGAAGCACAGCAGAGGGTGGAGAATCCTGATTGCTGTGACATGTGTCATCACCATTATCTATGTTTCAGGTTACACGTCTGAATGGGGGGGGTGTAATGGCAGCTGTCCCATTATCTATGGGCAGCAGTAATGATTTCACAATGGAGGAGGTAGATACAAATTGCAGCTTGATCCCTTATTCACATTGACTGCGGCTTTGAAATTGTGCGACTTCATCTGAAATCCGGATCTTCGGGTGCTGCTTAGAAGATATCTGTGAAGCTGTGAGGATGTCCATGCAAGTCGCCCCCAAAATCGCCAAAGGTAGTGCAGGGACTACTTTTTCAAATCGAACCGCAAAGTGGGCGTCGCAATAGGGTGCGACCTGTCAAATCGCAAGGCAAGTCACTCCAATGTGAAGGAGGGCTGACAGGTTTATAGCTTTCTGCCCATGCAGGGGCTTAGTCGTAGGGCTATGCTTGAACCCTTAGGGGTGAAACATGTCAGAGAGGGGCAGTCTCCAGGCTGGGACACGTTTTATTGTTTGTATCACTAAATAAACTTCACTGAGCCAAGTGACCCTATTGCTGTGCGTCTTTCCTTCCTTCCTTTCCAGTGTACAGAGATTTGGAGCGCTTCTACTTTTCAAAGGATTTGTATTTCTGTCCATCCAGTCCTGAGATATGCACAGCTCTAACATACAGCACAGCCCTGTCTGGCAGGGGAGGGGACCTGATCTTTCTCTGCTGCAGCTTCACTTTCACTTACAGATCTCCTCACTGGGGTGGTGACTCTGTGACTGGGCAGTGAAAGGAGAAGCGGCACTGTGATGAGCTCATATCTCTGCTGTCTCCTCCTATCAGCATGCTCTTGCACTGCAGCGCAACTGATTGGCTTTGTGCTGCTTCTCCCTCTCCACTCTGAGCTCTGCTGTACAGTGCACTGCACCCCAAAAGGCTGATACCAAGTCAGATTCAGGAATTTAAATTTCTATCATTATTACATTTGTACTCGGAGTTGGCCGTCTGAAATGTATGAAATGAGTGTCGGGAGGACAAAGTGACCTGCGGAGTGCCCTGGTCACGTGTATAGTACGCCTAAAGTGGGCAAAAAGACACTGTTAGGTTGAAGCAAGAATATTTATTTATATACACAATACATGGTAACCACTCATTCTACTAATTGTGAAAAGGCCCTGGCCATCTCAACATGTGGTTCAGGTATATACCTCATGTAGCATGCTGACTTCCATCTACCCAATTTCCTAATAATATGTGCAGGGATGCCTTGCCGGGAAGCTGCGGACGCGGCTCCGATCCTGAAAGAATGCCCGGTATATAGCTTGGGGTTGACACCACATCTACCGAGCAAAATGCGAACGTGCTTGATGAACTGAGGAGTAGTGAGATGCGAGCCCCGAAAAGGCAATAACGGACCTTCACTATGAACCTTCAGTCGTACGATGTACTCCATATATGGACTTGGTGTACAACTCTACCGGTCCCGGAAAAGTGTTAATCATCTTACTCACCAATGGTACATAACACATATATTTATTTATAAGAACGAAGTTGGATTGTCACAGAAAAACGGGTGAAATCCGCATGATATGTGCACTGGTCCCGTGAGGCGTCCAGTGAAACAGGAGGGCTGTGAGTAAAGTATGTAAAGTCTGCCGGTTGAGGCTCATGTTTACATTATTACTATCTTTAAATTTAAGGACTTAGACTGAACCATAGTCGGAAAACCCCACGTCACGTGACATGTCGTCTCGAGTCTCACCTCTCCCTCT
>BLSH010490455.1:732801-747769 GCA_018402905.1 Glandirana rugosa
GTCTACGGATTCTTCGGTACAACCGGTGCGGTTCATCTCATAGAATGTCAGTTAAAATCCGTTCTCCATTAAGTGAATGACATGGTCGTACAGAAACCTCAAACTCTCCTTTGGTTTCTTTTTTGGGTGTCTTTGTGTACTTCTTGTGCGTTTGAGGTACGTCTATCGTAGGACTGGTCTTGAGGTTGACTCCAGGGATCTTCTTCACGATTGGTCATTCGGACTTGGACCTCTGGGACCCCGGGTACGGGTATCAAGGTCATGGGTCGTTTCGGGGTACCAGGATAATGTTACATCGTTGTCCTCAAAGAAATGTGCCAGCCATGGCACTGCAAACCTCCAGAAGGCAAAGATCTCCTGGGATCCCGAGCCAAGAAGAAAAGCCCCATGAAAAAAAAGACTTTTGGCAATGATTACCCATATGTGTGTGTGGAATTCTACGAGTAAAGAAACTCCTGTTGCTACATTGTAATAGGACCATGGGGCTTTGCTGGGTACTGGAACTATGGGCATGGGCCCCAGGGTCTCCAGGTTCAGGCTTACTGGTTAGCACTTCTTCTAGGGACCTCAGTTGGAGTTCTGGTCAGGATGCTATCTGCATGGAGTTTGCGTGTTCTTCATGTGTTTCTGTGGGTTTTTTCTTTGGTTTCCTCTCAAACTCCAAAGACATGCTGGTACAGTAAGTGAATTACCTCTTGCCTAAAATTGACTGTAAGATACTCTACTTGGCGTGGCCAACATGGCTTCTTAGGCATCTGCCCCAACAGCAGATAACGTGCTTTACGCCCCCAAGAAGAATGCTATATAACATTATAAAAATATAAATTAAAGTGGTTGTTAAGGCACTTGTATAAAATGATCCCATTTCCTCTGTATTAACACAATAAGTTCCCCTGTGCCTGTGTTATAACATATATATATATATACTTATCTGTATAGATAACACACAGGCTTCCTAGGATCAGTTGTCATTTTTCTCACTCCTCTGCTCAGTCAAGAATTCCTGAAGGTGGCACCGAACACTGCTGCTGAGGTCAGCAGGAGAGGAGAGAGAGCCCTGTGTAGGAAGCCGGTGTGTTATCTATATAGATAATAATATTTATGATATAACACTGATACAGAGTAACTTCTTGTTCTAATACAGAGGAGATTTTAAAGTTAATAATGAGAGCAGAGAAGAGACTCTACGTACTGACGGGGAGAGGGAGCTGAAGACAGGCATAGGAGAGCTGCTGGTGACAGACTGCACAGACCACGGGCTCTCAGGATCAGCTACATGATAAAGGGAGTCAGCACTCAGGGGGAAGTCATGACCTGGCATTATCAAACAGGTATTTTAGGGGACACAGAGGGATAATTTAAAAAGCAAAAGCACCATGCTGCTACTTGCACAGGAGACAGGAGCGGCATTTTTTTTTTCTTTTTGGGTTAACAAAAGCTTTAACCACTTGCCGACCCCCACAGTACATATACTGAGGACAAGTGGCTCGTACAGGCACCACATGTTCCCGCTCACTGGCTCTGCTGTGATTGAACAAAGCAGGACTTGACAATGATTCATGGTTGTGACCTGCTGATCAGCTGTGTCCAATCACAGCCCAAAGGGAACAATCTCTCTGTTTCTTATCCCTGAAAATCAAGGATAAGAAACCAGAGATCTGTAATATAAAGTAGCACATAATACACACATTACACATTGTTAGACACATAGTTAACCCCTTGATCGCCCTAGATGTTAACCCTTCCCAGCCAGTGTCATTAGTACCTGTGAAGCTCTGGTGAACTCCATGCCGAAGAGGGTTAAGGCAGTGCTTGAAAAATAATGGTGGCCACACAAAATATTGACACTTTGGGCCCAATTTGGACATTTTCACTTAGGGGTGTACTTACTTTTGTTGCCAGCGGTTTAGACATTGAGGCCTCATACACACGGACGTTTTTTGACGCTGGCGTTTTTTGCAGCTCTCCATGTTAGTCAATGGCCCCATAAAAACGTCTGCGTTTTTGAGCTGTAGATGGCGTCGGCGATAGTGAGCTGAAAGTAGAACCCATGGCCATCACGTTCTGAGGCTGTAACGCTTTGGCGTTTTTTGACGCCAATGACGCAAAACGCCAACAAACGCCAAATTATATTGTACCGGTGTTTTCCGGCGTTTTTTGACGCCAACGTTTTTAGGTTGAAAAATAGCAGAAGGATGATTTTTTTTAAAAAACGCCTATTGACGCCGACACTCACTAACGCTCACTAATGCCGATGCTTAACACCAAAAAACGCTGATTTCTTTCCTTGACGTCGGGCCCGACGGTTTGTTTATTTTTAAAGATACGCCCGTGTGTATGAGGCCTAATGGCTGTGTGTTGAGTTATTTTGAGAGGACAGCAAATTTACACTGTTATACAAGCTGTACACTCACTACTTTACATTGTAGCAAAGTGTCATTTCTTCAGTGTTGTCACATGAAAAGATAGAATAAAATATTTACAAAAATGTGAGGGGTGTACTTACTTTTGTTAGATACTGTATATATTTTTTTTACAAATTTTGTTTATGTAATAAAAAACTAAAAAACTCAGTGGTGATCAATTACCACCAAAAGAAAGCTGTATTTGTGTGAAAAAAAATATATAAATTTCGATTGGGTACAGCGCTGCATGACCGCGCAATGGTCAGTTAAAGTAGCACAGTGCCGAATAGCAAAAAATGTCCTGGTCATCAAGGGAGGAAAATCCTCCGGAGGTCAAGTGGTTGAAAATAGAAACCTTTCAAGAATTTACCAGAACAGAAACTGAAAATGAAAGAATGCGGTAACTGCTATTGCATTTTTTTTTTAATGCTATTCTCCTGGCTGTCATGCTGAGCATGGACTTGCAGAGTCACTGACACACCAGTATCAAATTAAGACTTCTGCTCTTTGAATCTGCATGCTTATTCTAGGCAGATACAGCCAGACGTTGGTATTTTCTGAATAATATCAGCAACAGCAGCGCTGCCAATGTATTTGCTTCAAGCTTGCAGGTTCTTTTAAAGACTGCAATGTTCTTTCAGCCTAGGTCCACCTTGTGGAATTAAAGGGGTACTACATAAAAGCAGGATTTGTGTTTTATCTGAGCCTTTGCTGTATTGTTCTTTTTTGTTTTTTTTTAATACTCTTCTTTATCCAGAACATATCATACATTTGTGAAGCATAGCTGTAAATTCATCACAATATTGAGTTCCCGACTTATAACAGAACATCAACCTTAAATTAAAGTGGTATCAAACCCCAAAGAAAATATTTATTATATTGCAGCTTATCAATTCTTTGATGTGGTGGCTGCATTTGTGTTATTTTTTTATGCTTTCTTTCTTCTATTTTCATCTGGTGATCCAGCCAGCAAGTCTGTTGATTTTCAAAAGAACAAGCTCTCCAGCAGAATGTATAGTTACAGGGATCAGACAAACCATTTACCACTGGTTGGGGTGCTTACAATGATCAACTTTTATTTATTCATGTAAAACCTTTATCCCAAAAGAGAAAAAAACTGTTTGCTGTAACTGCATTCAAAGTGAGAGCTGGAGCGTGGCTTCAATTTGTTAGTGTATGTAAATCTGCTAACTTATATACAATAACGACCCCCCCCCCCCCACACCAGACTGACAATGCTGCTGTCCAAATGTGCCCCCTGTGCTCCTTCATCCAGAGTGGGGCGCTCTAATACAGGAAGTGTGTTACTGGCCAGATCACCAGGTGAAAACAGAGGGGAGGGGGGCCTAAAAAAAATGAAAACGAATGCAGCCATCACATCTAAGGACTGGTAAGCTGCAATATAGTAAATTTTTGGTTTTGGGTTTATTGCCGCTTTAAGGGAGAGGGGAAGAGAACAAAGGGCAAGAAGAAAGGTGCAAATGAGCTCTGAGGCATTACATATAAGTATATACAAAAATAAATATATATAGGCATTAACCACTTGCTTACTGGGCACTTAAACCCCCCTCCTGCCCAGACCAATTTTCAGTTTGCAGCGCTGTCACTCTTTGAATGACAATTACGCGGTCGTGCGGCGTTGTACCCAAACAACATTGATGCCCTTTTTTCCCCACAAATAGAGCTTTCTTTTGCTGGTATTTGATCATCTCTGCGGTTTTTATTTTTTGTGCTATAAACAAAAAAAGAGCGACAATTATGAAAAAAGAACATATTTTTTTAACTTTTTGCTATAATAAATATCCAAAAATAAAAAAACAAATTTATTTCTCAGTTTAGGCCGATGTATATTTTTCTACATATTTTTGGTAAAAAAAATTGCAATCAGTGTATATTGATTGGGTTGCGCAAAAGTTATAGCGCCTACAAACTATGGGAATTTGTTTATTTATTTATTTTTTACTGGTAATGGCGGCGATCTGCAATTTTTATCAGGACTGCGATATTGCGGCGGACATGTCAGACATTTTTTACCCTTTTTTGGGACCAATGACATTTATACAGTGATCAGATTTTAAAATAGACACTGATTACTGTGTAAATGTCATTGGCAATGAAGGGGTTAACACTGCAGGGACATAACAGATCTAACTGATCCCGATGACAGGGATCAGTAGATCTGTCATGCCCCCCCTCACAGAGTGGGGAAAAGCCGTGTTTACATTGGCAGTTCCCTGTTCTGGCTCTCTGTGAAGGGATCGCAGGTCTCCAGCGGACATCGAGTCCGCCCGACCCGCGGGCACACTCACGCAGACGGCGGCTGCGAGAGCGAGCCTAGAGCGCACAAAGGGGAGGATATCAATTGATGGCCTCCCGTAAATTCAGATCCGCGCTGTAGCCATCAATCGGCTATAGCGCGGATCTGAAGTGGTTAAATGCATATCCAGTTCCACACTGCCTACCGTCTATTTACGGCGCATTGTGGACGCTGGGCGTGAATCGCTGTAAAAAAGCGGTGATCTGCGAGTGGCCGCTAGGGGGTGTGCGCCCACCGCACTCCTGAGGAGTGTGCCCGTGACTCAGCGGACCCGTTATCCGCCGGCGAGCCGCGATGAGCGGCCACAGGCAAAGAACGGGGAAACGCCGATGTAAACACGACGGTTCCCCGCTCTGTTAGTGGGGGCATGGGAGATCTACTGATTCCTGTCACTGGGATCAGTTAGATCTCTCATGCCCATGGTAGCCCAACCCCCCCACAGTAAGAACACACCCAGGGAACACAGTTAACCCCTAGCTCTCCCCCTGCAGGTCAACCCCTTCCCTGCCAATGACATTTATACAGTAATCAGTGGACATTTAAATTTCTGATCGCTGAATAAATGTCATTGGTCCCAAAAAAGTGTCAAAAATGTCCGACATGTCCGCTGCAATATCGCAGTACCGCTAAAAATTGCAGATCACCGTCATTACTAGTAAAAAAAAAAAAAAACTCCAGAAATTAATTTTCACCATCTGTAAACGCGGCCACTTTTGCGCAAACCAATCAATAAACGCAGATTGCGATTTTTTTTATCACAAATATGAGGAAGAATATAAATCGGCCAAAACCGATGAAAAAAAAATGTATTTATTTTTTTTGGATTTGAATTTTAGCAAAAAGTAAGAAATTTGTTTTTTTTTTGCAAAATGGTCGCTCTTCTTTTCTTTATAGCGGTGATCAGAAATGACGCAAAGGGGATCAAATACCACCAAAAGAAAGCTCTATTTGTGGGGAAAAAAGGACGCAAATTTTGTTTGGGTACAACGTCGCACGACCGCGCAATTGTCAGTTAAAGCGACGCAGCGCCGAATCGCAAAAAGTGCTCTGGTCCTAACCTGGGAAATTCTTCCGGGGCTGAAGTGGATATACATGGCAGCAAAATCCAGTATGTTGAAGCAAAACTTGAGGGGGGGGGGGCAAATATATTCTCTCTCTCTATACAGACGGGTAATTATTTTCTATACTCATGAAAGACAATGTAAATATTAAACTAACAATTAATTTGTTGAATAAAGTTTTCTAATTTTTTTTATGTTTTTGTTGCAGCTGTTTTATTTTTTGTATTTTTTTTTAAGTTTTCCTCTCTGTATTTTCTCAAGCATAAATATTGCAAATCCCTTGTATTCACTTTGTAACAGATGCACTATCTGGGGACTTCCAGTATCTAAAACAAACAGGGCCAGATTAACGTAGGGGCTATTGGAGCTGCAGCTCCAGGCCCCTACCTTAATATAGGCCCAGCCATCCAAGAAGTTTTCCCTGGCACCATGGTACCGCCACTCTGCCCACCACTGCCCAGTGTCCATTGCTGTGAAAACTATTGGTGCAAGCACAGACCCCAGCAGAGGAGGAGGATGTAACTTCCTCAGCACCAGGCCCATGATGTTCTTAATCCAGCCCTGAAAACAAATCATTTTTTTTTCAGCTTTGAGCATAATAAATATAATATGTTTACAACAATAATTCTATGAGTCAATGCACAAAATCATTGTTTGCAGTTCTGAGCTATGCCATAGGGTAATTAGGAGTTTTTACGATACTATAAAATAAATGGGAAGGTCCAAGTTCTTGCTTCCTCTCTAGACCATGAAGGAAATGATTGCCCTATGGAATGAATAAAGCAGAGACCTTCTGACCTTCGCTCCATTGCTGAATCACAAGTGCTCTTGTCTTTCTCCGCTGTGCACCGACACCACAATGGCTCGCCAGAAACACAGAAGAGCGCTTTGTTACCAGGGACTATTACCCCCCGCAGCATGTCTGGGCTGTCTATACGCCCAATGGGCATGCTGCAAAGGGGGGCTGACACCTGCCTGGCAAACACAGGGTAAATAAAAAATATATATATATATACTGTGATTTGAGCACAAGGTGTAGTGAATTAAAAAGAATTTACAGTTTAATTGCATTGCACATCAATAGATGTATGGACCTCCAATTATATCATATGGACTATTTCACTTCTTTATCACTTTCACTGAGTGTGTCTGTGTGCATTGTATCTTCAGTCCTTTTAATCGCTGCTTATTACTATTTTTGAGCAATTGATGACATATATATACTGTATATACACTATATTGCCAAAAGTATTGGGACACCTGCCTTTACACCCACATGGGCTTTAATGACATCCCAGTCTTGGTCTGTAGGGTTCAATATTGAGTCGGCCCACCCTTTGCAGCTATAACAGCTTCACCTCTTCTGGGAAGGCTGCCCACAAGGTTTAGGAGTGTCTATGGGAATGTTTGACCATTCTTCCAGAAGCGCATTTGTGAGGTCAGACACTGATGTTGGATGAGAAGGCCTGGCTCGCAGTCTCCGCTCAAATTCATTCCAAAGGTGTTCTGTTGGGTTGAGGTCAGGACTCTGTGTGTCTATGGGAATGTTTGGCCATTCTTCCAGAAGTGCGTTTGTGAGGTCAGGTGCTGATATTGGGCGAGAAGCCCCTGGCTCGCAGTCTCTGCTCTAATTCATCCTAAAGGTGTTCTATCGGGTTGAGGTGCAGCACCCCATTCCCCCACCCCAAACTTCCTCATCCATGTCTTTATGGACCTTGCTTTGTGCACTGGTCTAAGTCATTTGGTGGAGGGGGGATTATGGTGTGGGGTTGTTTTTCAGGGGTTGGGCTTGGCCCCTTAGTTCCAGTGAAGGGAACTCTTAAGACGTCAGCATACCAAGACATTTTGGACAATTTCATGTTCCCAACTTTGTGGGAACAGTTTGGGGATGGCCCCTTCCTGCTCCAACATGACTGCGCACCAGTGTACAAAGCACCTGCCACCAGATGTGGATTGCCACCAGATGTGGATTGCCACCTGCCACCAGATGTGGATTGCCACCTGATGTGGATTGCCACCTGCCACCAGATGTGGATTGCCACCTGATGTGAATTGCCACCTGCCACCAGATGTGAATTGCCACCTGCCACTAGATGTGGATTGCCCTCTGCCACCAGATGTGGATTGCCACCTGATGTGGATTGCCACCTGCCACCAGATGTGGATTGCCACCTGATGTGGATTGCCACCTGCCACCAGATGTGGATTGCCACCTGCCACCAGATGTGGATTGCCACCTGATGTGGTTTGCCACCTGCCACCAGATGTGGATTGCCACCTGATGTGGATTGCCACCTGCCACCAGATGTGGATTGCCACCTGATGTGGATTGCCACCTGCCACCAGATGTGGATTGCCACCTGACACCAGATGTGGATTGCCAGCTGTCACCAGATGTGGGTTGTCACTTCCAGCAGTGCAGCGGCCCCGCTGTGTGGGCAGAAAAGTGGTGATCCAGGCGACGGTGAGAGAAGATCTCATCTCTCTGTTCCCCTCGCCTCACTGCAGTGTAGGGGCTCCGCTGTGAGGGCGGAAGCGCGGTGATCAGGGCGGGCGGTGAGAGAGGATCGCATCTCTCTGCTCGCCTGCCGCCACATGACAGGCAGTGCAGCCTTCACGGTCCAGCTGCAAGCAAGCTACGGCCCGGCAGGGGGCCGCTGCCCCAGGGTTGGGGAACCCCGCTGTACTGTACATCCAGTGTGGCTCCAAAGAAAATGCAGAGCAAGCATGGTGGCAAGAAGAAAGTGCGGAGCAGTAATGCAGGTGGCAAGAATATGCAAGGTTAGTGTTCTCTCTCTTCATACTGTACTTTTTTCATATGGATATAAAAAATGTGCAGCGCATGAGCATAAACGTGAAAATAAGCCCCCTGGTCGAGGCACTGAGAGTAAATAGAGAAAAAAAACGTAAATCACAGACATGAAATCTACAAAAGAATATTGCAAAATATAGATGTAACCACACTGTAATATGGTAAGGTGAAGTTAAGGTGAATAATATTAATCCACAAGTGGAGAAGTTTATCTCTTGAACGTGAAACTTTTTTCATAGCTTTGTGGTTCAAAAACAAAAGTTCAGAACGAATTTATCGGATTTACATTAAACCCTATGGGAAAATTTGCCTCAGTTCGCGACCAGAGTCAGTTTCACGAATTAAGTTTGTGAACCGTGGCACCATTGTGTATTTGTTTGCAATAATCTTCTTCATCAGTGAACCGTTACACACAAAAAATATTTAAACTATTTTTTAGTATGTGCAGTGGCGACATAAAGGGTAAATACTGTTTTATTACAGTTTTGAATGAAATTTGTGAAAGTATCCAACCAAACTGGATCTTTAGTAACTTAACAAGTCTGTACGAAGAATTTCCTGACATGTCACAATATACAGCAATAGTGTCTTCTTTTTTTTTCAAACAAACTTGTACCTTTTACCATTAAAAAGTCATCCTTGAGCTCTAGTGCAGTGACTTTGCCTAGGCTGAGACGATGTCACCTGTCTGCTGCAGGCAGGAGGAAGCATTTCCTCAGCCTCCTCTCCCCAGTGATCAGACTGTACATTGTAAATGTTTAAAGAGGAACTGCAGTCTGCTCGCATAATTTGTAATAAAAACATCTTTGCCATTCTGAAGCTTCTCACCAACCACTTTGCATATTATTTTATATATACTGTGATTCTCTACTTGCCATTGCCAAATATGCTACAGAAATATCCCTCCACTAAGTCTGGCTGCAGCCATTTTAACTGTGGGCAGCTGAAGCTGCTGCCCGTTCACTTCCTGGATTTACACAGATACACAGAGGCACACCTCCAGCTCTGCAGCTCTCATTGGCATGACTCATCCCCCTCCCTTCCTGGCAAACTCTCAGGAGAGAAAGCTGTTCATGATGTCATAAGCCTAGGCTAATGACCAGACAAGAAACAGGAGGTGGGCTGTATAAGCAGGGCTGGTGCAAGGATTTTTGACACCCTAGGCAAAACCTCATTTTGCTCCCCCCCCCTCCTTGGCTCTGCCCTGACTCCACCCCCTATGTCATGGCCATGTAACCCACCTGACCATTACACTGACCCCTACACTGGACTACCTTACCCATACACTAACCTACCTTACCCCTGCACTGACCTAGCTGAGCACTACACTGACCTACCTGACCATTCTGATGCCTACACTGACCTACCTGGCCACTACACTAACCTACCTGACCACTACACTGACCTAGCTGACCACTACACTGACCTACCTGACCACTACACTGCCTAGCTGACACCTACACTGACCTACCTAGCCATTACACTAACCTACTTGACCACTACACTGACACCTACAATGACCTACCTGGCCATTACACTACCCTATATGACCACTACATTGACCTACCTGACACCTACACTGACCGACCTGACCATTACACTGACCTACCTGATTCCTAATACAATGCCAGTGTTCTTCACTCTCCGGGGTTCTACATGCATCTGACGACCCTGCCAGGGCCAAGAACAAACCCTGCCTCAGTGGCTCCAGCTGCCACCAGCCCCGAGCGCCCACTACTCCGATCTGATTAGGCTATAGCACACACTGCCGCTGTACAGGACAGGCCGAGAGGGAAAGCAGCTCTTGAATGGTGGTGACACGGCAGGGTGCAGGGTCAGGGGGTCACATGACTCGGTATAGGAATCACGTATGGGCAGAGGCAGAGACTCAGAGAGGGAGAGACAGACAGGTCACTGATCATTGATGCCGCGGTACGCAGGAGATGTGTCCTTCCATTCCTCCATAGTCCTCCAGTGCTGCGCTGCACCTGTGACACCACTTAATTACAGATGGGGTGGCTGCCGCCTGTGTTAGTTACATGCTGCAGACAGGCATCCCCTGCATACAGTCACCACCACACTAAAAACCTACATAGCGCAGAGGCCGGCAGGAGACAGAGAGTAGGGAAACCAGTGGCCGGCGCACCAAGCGGCAGTGCACCCTAGGCATCTGCCATTTGCCTAGTGGCAGCAGCGGCCCTGTGTATAAGGTATTTACTGGCAGAAAAAAAATGTTTTACTATCCAAAGTTCAAACAACAAGGGCAGAGGATTTAATAAAAGGAAAGATGGAAAAATGACTGAAGGTCCTCTTTAAGGACACAGCAGGGGCTGATCTGTGTCAGACAGATGTCTTCCATGCCTCACTACCTTGTGAGTACCTGTCTCAGTATAGTGACCGAGTTGTATGGGAATGCCCGGACACCATGGAAGGAGGTATAAGTAAACAGATTGGGAAGAAGCCAGAGATTTCTCCACATAGAGTGTCATTAGATATCTGGCATCCCTTGTGTCCCAGCTGTCTTCCCAGGGTCCGTATGTCCTCCACAAAGACCCCACCAAGCAAATATGTCTGCTGCCATTTCTGTCTTCTGCTCGCCTTTTGGTCTCCTTCCACAAAGCATCGCCTCCATCTGTTTCCACGTCCTCCCCTCCATAACGGGACACCACCGTCACTGCTGGGGAAAGACCAATTCAAGTTTCCTTAAAGGACAACTCTGTTTTGAACCTATTCGGTCAATTTCAAAGCCAGTTTACTCCTTTGTGGTGCCTTAATATGCATTATGTCACTCATTAACCACTTCATCCCTGGAAGGTTTTACCCCCATCCTGACCAGGCCAGTTTTTGCGATACGGCACTGCGGTACTTTAACTGACAATTGCGCGGTCATGCAATGTTGTACCCAAATAAAATTTATGTCCTTTTTTCCCACAAATAAAGCTTTCTTTTGGCGGTATTTGACCACCTCTGCGGTTATTTTTTGCGCTATAAACAAAAAAAAAATACAGTTGCACTGTCACTGTACTAATGACACTGGCAGGGAAGGGGGCAAAGGGTTAAATGTGTTCCCTGGGAGTGCTTACTAACTGTGGGACAGTGTTATCAGTGATCGAGGAAAGAAGAGCAGATCACCAGCTTTCCTGTGGTGAAAGGGGAAGTTACACTGATAATCAGGACACTGATCATCAGTGCTGCTCCATCAGTGCTTATCAGTGCTGAATATCAGTGCCTATCAATGCTTCCTCATCAGTGCAGCTTATCAATGCCCATCAGCGCCACCTCATCATTGCCGCCTCATCAGTGCAGCCTATCAGTGTAGCTTTATCAGTGCCCAGTAGTGCAACCTCATCAATGCGCATCAGTGCAGCCTCAACAGTGCCCATCAATGCAACCTATCAGTGCCCATCAATGCAGCCTATCAGTGCCCATCTGTGCAGCCTCATCAGTGTAGTCTCCTCAATACCGCCTCAACAGTGCCCATCAATTCAGCCTATCAGTGCCCATCAGTACAGCCTCATCAGTGCCCATCAGTGCAGCCTCATAGGTGCCCATCAGTGCCGCCTACCAGTGCAGCATTATCAGTGCCCAGTAGTGCAACCTCATCAATGCCCATCAGTGCAGCCTCAACAGTGCCCATCAATGCAACCTATCAGTGCACATCAATGCAGCCTATCAGTGCCCATCTGTGCAGCCTCATCAGTGCCCATCATTGCAGTCTCATCAATGCCGCCTCAACAGTACCCATCAATTCAGCCTATCAGTGCCCATCAGTGCAGCCTCATAGGCGCCCATCAGTGTAGCCTCTCAGTGCAGCTTATCAATGCCCATCAGTACCACCTACCAGTGCAGCTTTATCAGTGCCCAGTAGTGCAACCTCATCAATGCCCATCAGTGCAGCCTCAACAGTGCATATCACTGCAGCCCATCAGTGCCCATCAATGCAGCCTATCAGTGCAGTCTCATCAGTGCCCATCAATGCAGCCTATCAGTATCCATCAGTGCACAACAATCAGTGCCCATCAATGCAGCCTATCAGTGCAGTCTCATCAGTGCCCATCAATGCAGCCTATCAGTATCCATCAGAGAAGAAAAAAAATAGTTATTTGCAGGTTTTTTCTTTTCAAAACGTGTCTTTTTATTTGTTTGTTTAGCAAAAAATAAAACTCAGTGGTGATTAAATACCACCAAAAAAATCTCTGTCTCAAAAAAATGATAAAAATGTCATATGGGTGCAGTGTTGTTCGACCGCGCAATAGTCATTGAAAGTGCGACAGCGATGAAAGCTGAAAATTGGGGTGAAAGAGCTGACTGCCTTTATGACAGATAACCTGCAATATTTGGTATGGTGGAAGAGTAGAGAATAGACCCGGACTGTGTTATACGTACACACATACAGCTTGTGCAGAGAGCAGAGCTGTGGGAGGGACCCAAAAGACCCCACCCACTACAGGCTTCCTGCAGAAAACTACAGGAGGGGCGGAGTCAAGACCAGCCACCCAGCACAAGGAGAGAGAGCAGCAGTGAGCGGTCTTTATTACAGAGGGAAAGCCTCACACTGGATTACTGCACAGATCTGGAAGAAATACACAAAGCACACCAAGATTCAAGAATACACATGATGAATGGATTTAGACAATATTTTCTTATACTGGAGTTCAGCTTTAGGTTCAGATTCCCTTCAATCTTGCACAGTTGTATAGGCTCCTCTCCTGGGCTGAAATTGCTTACTTTTATGTCAGTGCAAACTGTGAGCGTAGCCTCCTAGTGGCAGATATGCATATTTCTCTTGTTTGAGAACTGCATTAAGGACAGTGTTACTTGAATTGTATTCCAGGAATTGCTTGTATTCTGTTGAGAAAACTTGCAATAATTTAAGACTTTACATAAAGTCTCAGAAATCTTTAATTAAAGCGGTAGTAAGCCCATCCATTTAACAGTTTAAAAACCAGTTCCATTTCCGGAACGTGCTGGAAATGTAACACTCCCATTGGAGGCCAAGCTTCCTAGGCTGAAAATGATAGGAGGGTTTACTACCAATTTAAGGGCTTCATGTTGTATAATTTGAATACCATGTCCTATATTATTTATCATTGTAAAAGAACATATTCCACATTTCTTTCTTTTTTCCCATTTTCCCAGAAAAAAAAAAAACGTCTTTGAAAACAATGGGAAAAAAAACATTTTTTGCCCATATTTTCTCTTTTTTTTTCTCCCAGGCCTTCCCACCTTTAGTCCAACATCATCTAGCCCTTTCCTCCTCAGGCTGACTGTCCCTGGCCCGCCCCTTTCATCCATTGGATTTCAGTTCCTTCAATCATGGAGGCTCAGCATCACATGTAAGTGCTACCTAGGGTGGTCTGCGGGTGAAATGTGTAACACCAATAACCACTTGCCACTAAATCTTGTACATCTAAGTCCTGTTTTTTTTTTTCAGGAGGTGACTGGCTTTTATGTAAAAGCCATCCTAGTGGCTAATTAGCTGCTGGATGGCTTTTACAGGAGTTGGGGAGTCGTCTCCCACTGATGTCTCTAGGCTCTATCATCCCACCGGCGAGCCCAGAATGAATTCCGGCGGCTTACCTTAGAGCTCGCCTAGGATCGGAAGGTCTCCAATACGGTTGTCCCAATACCGATACTAATATCGGTGCCGATACTGAGCATTTGCCCGAGTACTTGTACTCAGGCAAAATGCTCCGATGCCTAATGAGGCGGGACACCCAACAGGGGCACCAGACCGGGACAGGACAGAACACTGGGATCGAGCCAATGGTTCTTATCCCTTCATTCACTACCATCTACCTCTCCCCCTCCGCACCTTTCCCTTTCCACTTCTATCTGCTCTCTATCTCATTTCACTCTCACTTCCAATATTTACTTTCAGAATCCACAATCTTCTGGTCCACCATTGGCTTGATCCCGGTGTTCTGTCCTGTCCCGGTCTGGTGCCCCTGTTGGGTGTCCCGCCTCAACTTCCGCCACAGCTCCCGTGAGTGGCATTTCCGGTTGGCCCTTTGTCTCCATTGCTGTGCTGCCGGCACGCAATCTTTGTAAGTATGGTTTGCTAGTATTGTGGGGGTCGCTCCATCTAAGCTGCCAGTCCCACCACTTTACATAGGTCCAATATTAATACATTTTTTCAATATTTTCATTTTGTAGCCCATTCACATGTTTGCTCCTGATGAGTGGCCCGTTGAAGCCACGAAATGCGTAGAGCTTATATCTACTGTGTCTTGGGTACCTACACGTGTCACTGTGCTTTGGCTGTTCTGCTATCAATTATGAATGTTTCTAACGCACGGCCGTCGTGTCGTTACCTCTGTTTCCCGGTTGGCCTTTACGGTGAGTGCCCTCGACACCGCCTTCAACTCCGCCC
>BLSH010490479.1:5705-16397 GCA_018402905.1 Glandirana rugosa
TCCTACCAAAGCTCTGTCGAAGTCTCAGTCCCAGTCCCGGGGCAGACGTGTTCATCGAAGATTGTAACCTACAGTAGGCGCGTATATAGTTTTCACTACGTCTCCCCATTCTTTTCGACGTTAATTGTATTGTCCCATAGTTGTACTTTGACATGAGTCTCTCTATCTCATGGTCTCTCTTCCTCCAGTCCCTCCTCACTTCCTTTCAAATCTCTCTTCCACTCTCTTCTCATCATCGTTCCCCTCTCCTTCGTCCACCTGGCCTCTGCACTTCTGCTGCCCGGGGTCGCCTCGTTCCACTAACTGAGCAGTCGTACCGTCTTCATCTCATCGAAACCAAATGGCGCCCTTGGATTAAACACCACCTACCCCCGGATTTTGACGACACTCTACTTCTGCCATGCTGACGAGTCAATCACCTTGCTCCGCTGGGGCCCGTCGTCTTCACGTCTCCGGTCCACCTGCTTCCTCTCCCCTTGCTACTACTCTTCTCTCACCTTCTCTCTAAACTTTCCTTCACTCCTCCCTGACCTCCTTCTCTCTGGTACTCTATCTCTCTGAGTACAGTTTCATGTTGATACCCTGTTATGTTAATTGCAGCTTTTCTTACCCCTCTGCATCACTTTTGATATATGCGCGGATGACATCCAATGTTAGAAGCTACTTGTGCAGACGGGGCCCTGACCCTGACTCTGAAGCTGTCTCGAAACCATCCTGATTATTGAGTGTCACTTAGCTGTTTCGCAGCTCAGCAGACCATAACCTTACACCATCCTCTGATTCAGAGTGGGTGTGCCCGTTCCCGGGCACGTATTATCCTGGACACAGCTAGACCCCATCGGGGTGTCCAGGAGCACAACTCTATTGATTCCGCTTGCCCCCACCCTACCCAATAATTATTTCGTCTCAACAGGCCCCTGTCTGCACGGTTAGTCTCATACCAACCTTTGCACCACAATGTCTTGAAAGCTGACTATGTAGGTCATAAGCTGTACCAATATTTTCTCCCTGTATCATTTTCAAAACTGCAATAAATACCTTAAACAGGAAGAGGGTCATGTGACACATCAAACTTATTGGGAATTTCACAAGAAAAACAATGGTGTACTTGGTTTTAACGTAACTTTATTCTTTCATGAGTTATTTACAAGTTTCTGACCACTTATAAAATGTGTTCAATGCGCTGCCTATTGTGTTGGATTGTCAATGCAACCCTCTTCTCCCACTCTTCACACACTGATAGCAACACCGCAGGAGAAATGGCCCCCAAGGTCTCCCGATCTGACCCCCTTAGACTTTTATCTTTGGGGTCATCTGAAGGCAATCATCTATGCTGTGAAGATACAAGATGTGCAGCACCTGAAACTACGGATACTGGAAGCCTGTGCTAGCATTTCTCCTGTGGTCAGAAACTTGTAAGTAACTCTTGAAAGAATAAAGTTACGTTAAAACCAAGCACATCATTGTTTTTCTTGTGAAATTCCCAATAAGTTTGAGGTGTCACATGACCCTCTTCCTATTGAAAAAACAAAAGTTGGATTCAAAATGGCCAACTTCAAAATGGCCACCATGGTCACCACTCATCTTGAAAAGTTTCCCCCCTCACATATACTAATGTGCCACAAACACAAAGTTAATATCACCAACCATTCCCATTTTATTAAGGTGTATCCATATAAATGGCCCACCCTGTATATTCTGGTATAGTTGCTGTACTGTTAAGTAAGTCTTTTTCATGCATGGCTAAGTCAAGAGGGGTCAAATCCTTCTCATTTCCGCAGCACCGTTTGACACCTCTATAATCCCCTCATTTACTCCCAATGGCTTTGAAAATCTTTTCGTTAAATGTCAAAGGACTTAACAGTCCCTTTAAACGCTCTCTTATGTGGAAAGAAGCACATAAAGCACATTCCGAAATTATCTGCATTCAAGAGACTCATATCATCTCCTCCATTCCACCAAAATGTTCGCACCCAAAATTCCCTCACACCTTTTTCTCCAATGCCGATTCCAAACGGAAAGGAGTCATGATCGCCATTCGCGACTCAGCCTCCTTTTTCCTCCATTCCGTAGAAACGGACTCCAATGGTAGATACCTTATCCTCATGGCGACCATTAACAACAATTGCTTCACCCTAGTTAACCTTTATGCCCCTAACACCCACCAGAATACCTTTTTCAAATCTCTCATTACTAAACTTCAACCATACAGATCTAACTCCATTATTATTTGTGAAGACTTCAACGAAGTTATCAACCCTGATCTTGACTCCACCAACCCCAAACGCAAACCATCCTCAGCCTTACACTGCTTAATTACTCAGGAAGACCTTTTGACCCCTGGAGATGCTTCCATGGAAATGAGAAGGATTTCACCTTTTTCTCAGCTGCCCATAACGTATTCCAGACTTTATTTCTTTCTGATAGACAAATTCACATTACAAAAAGTTGACTCTACGTCAATCGATCTAATTACTTGGTCAGATCATGCTCCCATAACCCTAGAGTTTTCTGCAACAAAAGACAAAAACACTTTCTCACCTTGGAGACTAAACCCCCTCCTACTGACCAAACCTGAGTACCAGAAACAAGTAAATTCTGCCATTACAGACTTCTTTGAATTGAATATGGGAACAGTAGCAGACCCCAGTACATTGTGGAACAGTCACAAGGCATTCTTGAGAGGAATCCTTATAAAAGCGTCAGCCCACGAGAAACGGACACGCCTCCACAGTATCTCCCAGCTTACCACCCAAATTCATCAGTTAGAAGCCCTCAATAAACAAAAAATAGACCCCCTCATCACAGATAAATTAAAAGGCCTCAGGACTCAATTAAGCGAACTCTTCAAAAAGTCCTTTGAATTTTATATCAAAAGACTAAAACTTAATTTTTATACCTCAAATAACAAACCCGGCACATTCCTAGCAAAACAGCATAAACGAAAAGTGGCAGCCTCGAAAAAAGCGTTCCTCTCGAATAAACAAAACCAAAAAATATACAACCCATCAGACATTGCAAATCAATTCAAAAACTTCTATGCTTCCCTCTACAATTTAAAAGACAGCCCTAATTCCCCTACCCTGAATGCAGAGGCCCTAAAACAATTCCTAAGCTCAATCAAACTACCTTCCCTTTCAGAACCACAACTTTCAGTCCTCTCGGCACCAATCTCCCCAACAGAAGTGTCCAAAACCATTAAATCACTACCGCTCCACAAATCCCTGGGCCCTGACGGATTCATAAATTAATATTACAAACTTTTTTCTGACAACCTATCTCCCCACTTAGTAAACATGTTCAACAAAATCATGGACACAGGTACCTGCCCCCAAGAATTCATAGAATCTATGCTAGTCACCATCCCTAAACCGGGCATAGCCCCTTACAACCCTGCAAATTATCGCCCCATATCCTTGCTCAACTCAGACACCAAATTATTCGCCAAAAATATAGCTAATAGGCTCTCTCAATATACCCCCCTTCTCATACACCCCGAGCAAGTTGGCTTCATCCCTGGTCGCCAAACCTCAGATGGTACCCGGCGATCAATCAATCTTATCCAATGGGCCGAACACTACCACATACCTGCTCTAGCAATATCTCTTGATGCTGAAAAAGCTTTTGATAGAGTTCACTGGATGTACATGACCGAAGTCCTTTGGGGGTTTGGCGTCCAGGGACGGATCTTATCAGCCATCACAGCCCTATACACACGCCCCACAACCAAAGTCTGGACTTCAGGCTTCCTTTCACCCTCCTTTCCCATCATTAATGGGACAAGGCAGGGCTGTCCCCTCTCTCCAATAATATTTTCCTTGATTATGGAACCCCTAGCGGAACACATTCGATCTAACCCTTCAATTACCGGTATACAAATTGGGAACTCCCAACATAAAATAGGTTTATACGCTGATGATGTGATTCTCTTCCTCACAAACCCCCTCCTCGCTCTCCCGCACTTGACACAACTTCTAGAACACTTCAGCACGCTTTCGCTCTATAAATTAAATCACAACAAATGCCAAATGTTCCCCATCAACTTATCCCCCCTCACAAAACAACATATTTCAAGACTTACTCCTTTCTCGTGGGCCCCAGCAGCTTCCTTTCAATATCTACGGATTCAGTTGACCTCCCCCAGCTCTAATATGTTCCACACTAATTTCAATACGCTAACATTGAAAATTACAAGTCTCTCCTCCTCTTCAGAAGTTAACATCCTCATGGACAGGTCGTATTGCCTTAGCCAAAATGTTTATCTTACCCCACATCCTGTACCTCTTCCGCGCCCTCCCAGTGCCTTTCCTTGCAACTCACCTGAAGAAACTACAAACTATTATCATCAACATGATCTTGCAAGGGAAACGTCCCAGATTCAAAACAATATATCTTCTCCGCCCATTCAGCGGAATGGGTGCTCCGAACATCTCCTTATAATATAAAGCTAGCATCTTAAACCACACCAGAACATGGTGGCCCTCCAACTCTTCTCCATCTACACCTCCACTTGACAAGGAGACTCTACAACAGGACCTGAAAGCCTAGTTAGGAGCCTTGATTCTTCATCCACACCCCCAGAGACACTTCTTGGACACTATTAATGCCATCCATACAGTATGGACCTCACTAATTAACATAGCAACTGCCTTATCCCAGAAAACCCTGGACTTCATCCGATTATCCTCCTTGGAGAGAATAATTCCGAACCTAAACACCCAAAAATGGACATCAGCCGGAATCACTAGTGTGGGACAACTATACTCGCAAGGTATCCTTCGTTCCTTCCAAGACCTCTCTTCATCCTTTCAACTGCCCCGCACCTCATTCTATCAATATCCTCAAATTCTACATGCCTTAAAAGATATTCAAATTAGTGACTCAGATGTCCTGAGCCCCATCCTAGACATACTGCGTTCACCTTCAAAAACTCTAACAGGACTGGGTTCCTTATATCTCTCCCTTGTCACCCCAGCTCAACTACAAAAACCAAGGCCATTCCTAACCTGGGAACAAACACTCTCTTTCTCAGCAACCCCGGATCAATGGCACATGGCACAACTCCTCCCACGGAAACACTCCAAATGTACCCTCCATTGGGAAACTGGCAAAAATATACTCAGACCACTCTCCACTATGCTGGACGAACTGCAACCTTCCTGGTTCTCTCTGCCACATATGGTGGCATATCATACAACCTTTCTGGGACCAACTCTTCAAATTAATCTCCACCATCATCAATCACATCCTACCTCCGGACCCTAAGATAGCCTTACTTGGAATAGGCATGGACTCATGGCCCTTCAGATTCCACACCATCCTCACACATATTTTCTTTGCGGCCAGACTCGCCATAGCCCGCAAATGGAAATCCCCTACCCCACCAAACCTAAATGAGGTGATTCTCATTCTCAATAGCCACACTCAGCAAGAATATTCCTTTGCAAAAGCTCATCTCAAAGAAAAAATATTTCTTAGAGACTGGCTCCCATGGACAACACACCCGCAATCCTCTTTACAAACCTAGAGCCATACAACCTTTGACTTTTCACTTTGAATTCTCTGGATAAATTCCATACCCCAGAACTCGATCTTACTTACGCCACTTAACCCAGGCAGCAGAACTTCAACACCTCATAAACATAAATAGCTTAGCATTGTACCAGAAATCTCCATTTTAATACATATACACGGGTTGCACCAGTTCACTATCACACCCCACTTATCTTCCCCTTTTTTTCTTCCTTACTCCTCCCCTTTCTTTCTTCCTCTTCTCATTTCTTCTATAAAATACTCATAATCTCAGAAGTTGCATGTAATATAACATTGAAGCTATGCTTCGAGCGAGTTCATGCCTCAATGAGACCAAAACACACTGAACACTAATAAGCCCAGGACACAGTTTTGATCCCAACTGGGGTATCCGGGCAGTGATAATGATATTCCCCATCTAAACTCAGACTTAGTCACACACACAGAGGTCTCATTGAGAACATGCTCCCGCTACCTGTATTAATGGTTATATGTTACTCTGTATTCTCAAGATACATTACCCACAATTGCCTTTGTATTCTTTTTAAAATGCAATAAAAATCTAATGGAAAAAAAAAATCAACTGGCGCATGTCTAGGATCCAGGGCCCCAAGAACTCACCAATGAGATGAGCCTGCGCCCCTGGAAGTTTACCATCGATTAAAGCTAAAGGCACCCGGGGGGGCCTCCCAAGGGTCCCACATGCCCAGGCTGGGTTCCCGGGGAAAAGTCTTGTGGCAATATCAAGTTCCAACTGTAAGTTAACCCGAGTAGGTGAGTAGGGGCCGTCGGCAATAAAAACAATAATAACAGTTAAACCGGTAATCCAATATAGAAAGGCTAAACTAAACAACTGGCGGGAAGCCATTTCCCCCAGTACCCCCCGCCCCGGGAAAATCCCAGGGTTTGGGGGAGTTGGGCGAGGGTGGAGAACCAAATACAGGTTGCCCTAACAAAAAGCTGTGGGTAATGTAGTCACCGTCTAGGAAAGGTGAACACTTTAAAGTTCAGACATTCTGGAGCAGCTGAGGACGAATGACAGCAAACCGGGTTCCGATCCGAGGAATCAAGGAGGATGAGAGTCTTTGGTGCGCTTGGATTGTTGATTTTGCCAAATCGGGGGTATTGGGCTCTGCGAAGAGGGGCGTTTGGAGGAGCCTGCATTTTTGTATAGCAAGGTGGAGGATGAGTCCAGGAAGATGAGATTCAGTCATATTAACAGTTGTTCCATCCTGGAAGGTAGAGAAGCCATAGGTCTTGCTTTTGTAGATAAAGGACAGGCAGAAAGGAAAGGAAAACCAGTACTTGATGGTTGACTTTGAAAGGATTTCCAGCAGTGGCTTCAGTGTTCTTCTCCTTTGGATGGTGGAAGGGGACAGATCCACAAAAAACTTGAATGGGGTGACCTTGAATGGAAAGATTGAGAGAGTTCCTAGAGACCTTCATGACCTCCTCCTTTACACTGTAAAAATGCGGTTTTACCACTATGTCTCTTGGTAAACCATCAGAGCGTGGTGGTTGGAGCACTCTATGGACTCTGTTGAGTTCCAGACGGTGTTCGGGGATGCCCGGAATGATTTCCTTGACAAAGTTGCATACCGCAACATGGATTTCTGTGATGGCCTCAGGGAGACCCCTAATCTGGAAGTTGTAGCGTCTGGAGTGATTTTCCGGATCGTCTATTTTGGATAGGGCTGAGTCCAGTTGGTCTTGTAGATCTTGGATACGTGCCGTGTTCTGTTTGGTTCTGTCCACCGTTTGGTCTGTTTTTTGTTCTATTGCATCAATCCGGGGTCCCAGATTTTGTAGGTCAGCTTGAATAACAGATGTGATTTAAGAGGCCGTTTGGGCCAGGCCTTTGGAGAGCATTTTGGAAAAGACCTCCATCATCAACTGATAGTCAGAGTGAAGTGCTGGAGAGTGGGAGCCCAGTGTTCCAGGGTGAATGGAGCCGGAGGCCTGTTCCTTGAGTGGTGTAGTTATAAGTTCATCAAGTGTCCTTTCCAGGAGGGGAATAGTGGAGGCTGGTGAGAGAACCTGGGCTGTGAGTTGTGCCCCTGGTAGAGTCCCCGGAGAGGACCTGAGAGCCCCCTTCTGACCCTGCCTCCATGTCCTCCCTTCTATCCCCTGTCCCCTGTTGTGCTCCAGATGGCATTTGGGGGGCTTTTGGGGCCAGGTCGTTGAAGCCTGGCCATCGGGATACATCCCTTCTGACTGCCCCTGTTTGCATAAGTTCTGTCCTTTGATATAAAGTTTATACTAGTGCCCCTGGTGATCACTGGGATGAGCCCGTTCTTTAGGGCTAGCTTCACCCCTTGCTTATATGGAGTTGATGGCCTGGTGTTTTGCAGCTGCAGGACAACAGTCTATTTTAGGCTAGGGACAGAGAGACACACCTGGTCCCGGTTGGGTGTGTGAGATCTGGGCTGGCTCTGGGCAGCTGTGCTGTGGTGTGGTGTGTAGGCCCGAGCTGTGGCCTCGAGTAGATGGCCGGGGCCGGATGTGGACCCTCCCAGTGGAGCTGTCTAGTCTCGCATCTGGGGATGCCCCCCGGCCTCACTTGCTCCTGTGGCACTAGGAGGGAGAGTTTCTGAGCCCCTCCGAGATCCCTCCGGGGACGGATCCACGCCGGGCTGCTCGTCCTCAGTCGGTGAAGTGGCGCAAAGGCCAGAGCCGTGGCCTTGCGTTAGTTGAAGGGGCCTGGCGCAGAGTCCTCCGCGGGACAAGCAGGACTGCGCTCACCTGGAGATGCCCTCTGACTGCGCCTTCTCCTGAAGAGCTTATGGAGGGAGATCCGGGCTCTGTAGCTGGTTGTGGAGGGTCGGGAAGGCTGAGACGGACCAGAGCTCCAGGCTTATACAGCCATGTTGGGTGCTCTGCGCATGCCCATTCCCCCATTCTGTTATCTCTACGTTCCCATCAGAGGTACCATGCAGTACCGCTCCAACTGCACAACGAGACCCAGAGGGACAGAGTGGCCCAGCAACAGACACATTGCACATTGTCACTTTGGTTCAAACCAGACTGTGGCAATACATTAATCATAGCAGGCTGCAATACCACACCCTCACAACCTTGCTCTGGCGGCGCTTCATTAAACGCATGAACACCTTCATACCTGTCATTGCCAGACTGCATTAACCCATTTCTATCATGAGTATTTTCAAGCATTTCAGTTTTAGCATTTAACATCTTGTTATCACTGGGTCCAAGTACCCTCTTATCCATTAGAGCGGCACCATAGTTGTCCCGGGCAACCTCTGGCTCCAAAATGCAGGGCCCCCTGGGAGTTTCTACGGATAACTTTGTGGTCTTCACCACAGTTGCTAGGGGAGATAGCACATCTTTAATCATATTGTTAGCTATGCTTTCATCTCTAGTGAACTGCAATAGCCCATTAGCAACTGGCCATCAACTTTAGCCAACACAATAATAGCAGTTTTAAACATTCCATTGTCACATTCAAGTTTAACACTAGCCTCCCCACTGGACAGGGCACTGCAGCAAGGCAAGTCCTTTTCCACACACACAGTGGATCTCCCATTTGGGGTCATTTCCACTGCAGTGTGCGCAGTCACATTGTCAGTCTTCTCCATGCATTTAATAGCAAGAGTCTTACCCATCACTGTAAGAGGGGTTGCCATGTTCACTTGAGTGAGTTGTCTACTCTTTGTTTCACTTTCACTGGCCAACTCTCCCTGGTGGTCATGGGATTGAACTGCAGCAGCCATTTCTGACTCCTTAGCACCCCCTGCAGACACGACAGGTACTTCCTCACTGTTGCCAGAGGTGTCTGCAAACACTTTTGAACAAGCAACTGGGCTTGCAGACAAAAACTTTTGCCCAGTAGCAGGGAAGAAAAGATCCCATGCCCCAGTTGACCACATTCCAGACATGGTACATTTCTGCACATATCTTTAGTGGGATGCTGCTCCACATCTCCACTATAGCTCCTCCTTCCGGTTGACACTCGATCTCTCATTGCTAAGGGAGATGACACTCTCCCAGCTGTATTTTGCTGATGCTCCCAAACACAATTACTTTGCTCTCCTTGAAGCATTGTTGCTTTCAACACGCCACAATCCTCTGCAGGCAATATTTTTCTCACTTGGTGCGCAAACTTGAAATCACCGCTGTTACTACCGGTAACCGCATTCCCCTCCAACTTCCTGCCGGCCACTGCTGGTACTCAAATCAGGCTTCTTAAAGACTGTTGCAGACCTTTGTCTAGCCATGTCACTTCGTACTGTAAGCTGTGACAAAGGGCACTTTGAGACAGCATTTCCCCATTCACTGCACCGCAAACAGCGTTCTGGCCTCAGAGCCTGGATAGAGCCTCCAACACTGCATCCTCTTTCACACTTGGGACTTTGCACCTTGATAGCTGGCTTACTGGCACCAGCGTTGCCAGGGGCAACAGCATGCACTTCCCCTTTAACTGGAGTTGGTGCAGCAAAAAACAGTCTGCAATATTCTCCGGCAAGCTCAAACCCTTGCTTCATCCTTGCAGTCACTCTACAACACTTTTGTGCAGTCCAGCAACAAAATGGAGCACGGTCACTTTAACCATTTCAGCCCCGGAAGAATGTCCCATGTTAGGACCAGAGCACTTTTTGCGATTCGGCACTGCGTCGCTTTAACTGACAATTGCATGGTCGTGCGACGTTGTACCCAAACTAAATTTGTGTCCTTTTATTCCCACAAATAGAGCTTTCTTTTGGTGGTACTTGATGACCCCGGCTTCATTTCTGATCACCGTTATAAACAAAAGAAGAGCGACAATTTTGCAAAAAAAAACAAATTTCTTACTTTTTACTAAAATACAAATCCAAAAAAAAAAGATATAAAAAAAACATTTTTTTTCATCGGTTTTGGCCGATTTATATTCTTCCTCATATTTTTGGTAAAAAAAAATATCGCAATCGGCGTTTATTGATTGGTTTGCGCAAAAGTGGCCTCGTTTACAAATCATGAGAATTAATTTCTGGGGTTTTTATTTTTTTTTACTAGAAATGGCGGCGATCTGCGATTTTTAGCGGTACTGCGATATTGCAGCGGACATGTCAGACCATTTTGACACTTTTTTGGGACCAATGACATTTATACAGCGATCAGAAATTTAAATGTCCACTGATTACTGATCGCTGTATAAATGTCATT
>BLSH010490479.1:16407-30867 GCA_018402905.1 Glandirana rugosa
GAATACGGGTACCATCGGGTCAGGGGGGTGTCAATCTTGTACGGGTCCCTTGTGTGAATTGGGGATCAAGAGGGGGACGTCCAATTGGGGAAGTGACAAAGATATAAAAAAAACATTTTTTTTCATCGGTTTTGGCCGATTTATATTCTTCCTCATATTTTTGGTAAAAAAAAATATCGCAATCGGCGTTTATTGATTGGTTTGCGCAAAAGTGGCCTCGTTTACAAATCATGAGAATTAATTTCTGGGGTTTTTATTTTTTTTTACTAGAAATGGCGGCGATCTGCGATTTTTAGCGGTACTGCGATATTGCAGCGGACATGTCAGACCATTTTGACACTTTTTTGGGACCAATGACATTTATACAGCGATCAGAAATTTAAATGTCCACTGATTACTGTATAAATGTCATTGGCAGTGAAGGGGTTAACCTGCAGGGGGAGAACTAGGGGTTAAGTGTGTTCCCTGGGCATGTTCTAACTGTGGGGGGACTGGGCTACCATGGGCATAAGAGATCTAACTGATCCCAGTGACAGGGATCAGTAGATCTCCTATGCCCCCACTAACAGAGCGGAGAACCGCCGTGTTTACATCAGCGGTTTCCCGTTCTTTGACTGTGGCCGCTCATCGCGGCTCGCCGGCGGACATCAGGTCCACCCGAGCCACGGGCACACTCCTCAGGAGTACGGCGGGCGCACGCGCGCCCCCAGCGGCCACCCGCAGATCGCCGCTTTTTTACGGCGATTCGCGCTAAGCGTCCACACTGCCGCCGTGAATATACAGTAGGCGGTGTGGAACCAGTTAAAGCAAGTTCCTTTTCACTTCATACAGGTTCTCCTCACCTGCACACACAGATTGTGCTGTCTCATGCACACAAACACAGTTCATATAACAGATGAACTTACTTTTTGTAGGGATCTTCAGTTCTGCCCGCATCCTCCACCACTGTAATGTTGGGGGTTGTTTAGCTCAAGTGTAGCGCCTGTTAGTGAGTACAGTCCATAACAAAATGTTCCTTTTCAGGGCTTGTTGGCCCAATTTTTTTTTTTTTAACCAGAAAGGATTTTACTAAAGGCAATATATAGACAATTACAGCACATCAGGTATGCAAACCAGTTCCACAAATCTTACATATTCATTATAAAGGCAAATGCATCGTACGGTTCACTGATGAATATAAAACTTTTCTGTAACCAACGCTACCCCATATCATACGTTACAGCAATAGTTTATCTAAGACCAAGTCCACTGGGCTAAGTCCCGGAGTGTTCAGCCACGGAGCCCAAAGCTTGTCAAACTTGCTGGACCTCTTTCTGTGTTGGAATATAACCTTCTCCAATCAAATAGTATCTCCCATTTGGGAGATCCACTCCCTTACCTTGGGGGGGTCCCCACTCTTCCAGTGTAGTAAAATGAGCCTACGGGCCTGAAAGAGTGCTCTAATAATAGCCTGCTTGGGGATTTCCTCTATAGGAAGGTAGTCTATAATACTAAGGATGCAGGTTTTTGGGTCTAGTGGTATGTCTGTTTGGAACACCGTGTTAACAGTGCGGACTACCCCTCTCCAGTATCGATGTAACTTGGGGCAACGCCACAGTAGGTGGATCAAATCCCCCTCGTTGGCAGCGCAGCATAGACACTTTGAGTCCACCCTCGACCCCATTGGGAATAAACGGGCCGGTGTATAGTGAACACGTAATATAATGTACAATTGTGACAGGTGATGTGCCACATCGAGGGAACTCCTAGGTATGGCCTGCAATGCCTCCTCCCACTCCTCATCCTCAAATTGGCCCACATCATTTTCCCATTTACTCACCATCTTCTGCGGAAATCTGGACTGTGAGGCTACCTGTAACATTGAGTAGCATTGGGAGATGAAGCCTTTTAGGCTGGAACCTCTGCCATGTGCTGGAATATGGGGGTCGGTGAAAGCTCCCACACGGTCGCACTCCCCTGCGCCCTTACAGCTTGTGCCAACTGCATATAGTAGAAATGCATAGAAGCCGGGGCCCTAAATTGCTCCCTCAGCTCCGAAAAGGGGCGCATGCTTCCCCCAACAAAAAGATGCTGCAGGTGTGTGACCCCATGTCTCTTCCACCGGGCCCCACAAGTTAGGGACGCCAGTTCTCCATAATTCCTGTTGCCCCATTTGGGACTGTAGTTTGTGAATCCCTCCACATTTTGCATCTGCCTGGCCTTATTCCACACTTTCTGTATCAGGACATAAGTAGGGTATCGTTTATTAGACTTGGCGTATGCCATGGCCTCCAGCCCCTCAGCCACTCCCCTCACCCCTGACACATGTCTCATCAGGGCCTTGATGGCATCCATCACTCCCTGCTGGTCCAGTGCCATGGCTCTAGCGATGTGCTGTAGCTGTGCTGCTAGGTAGTAGAGCCAGGGGTTAGGAAGCGCCAATCCCCCCTCGTCCCTGGACCTCTGGAGCTGCTCCAGCTTTATACGCGGGGGATGCCCCAGCCACAAAAGGGACCTTGTCAGGGATACCATATGCAGGTATCCAGCAGGGATAATCAGATCAGTTGGCTGCACTTAAAGGAATCAGGACCAGATGTAAGGTGACAATACCAATATGTTTATTATACAAATAACACTTCCAACACCAAACACCAGCAAACACAAATGAGCAAGTAACAGATGAACACACCAGCAAACACAAATGAACACACCAAACCCCAAAATAAACACCTATCTGACTAACTAAATACAAGTGAAGAAAACACACACATATACAGTAAGCAACCAGGGATACCAGATAAGGGGAGCAGGGAGCCAGGTACCGGGAACAGAAAGAGAGCAAGGGAACAGGTTCAGGAATCAAGTCTCTGGGTCTGGATCGCAGATCAGGAATCAGAGCAGGTCAGGTCAGGTTTCAGGCATGGACACAGCTTGCAGGGAAAACACTGAAGCAATGGGACAGGGAGCAAGGCGGGCTTATATAGTCCCAGCAGACCCATCAGGTGCAGCTTAATGAGCTCAATCTCCTGGGAGACACCCGCTGGTGGCCACCAGAACGACACCACTTGGTTTTCTCAATACTGCCACCAGCAGGTGACCCAAGCAAGGACACAGGTCCTGACAGACCTGAACCTTACATTAATTATCCCAAAGAATTGAAGGGGAACTACCATGGGGCTGTTGTGTAGGATATATAAGAGTTGTGGCATAACCACCATCTTTATTAAATTCACCCGGCCAACCATGGACATTTTTAATCTTGCCCAAACCTTAATCTTAGCTCTAAGTTTGTCCAACAAGGGTAAAATGTTTAGTTTGAGATAGTCCCCCGTCTGTGGTGTAACATATACTCCCAAATACTTGAGCTTAGACGTCACTGGGATGTCCTGCATTGATACACCCTGGTCGACAATATTAGTATCTAATGGCATTAGGGAGGATTTCGCCCAGTTGATTACTAAGCCCGAGTAAACCTCAAACTCCTTAATAACTATCATAGCTTCTTGCAGAGAGTTTATTGTGTCCCCCAACAATAACATGGTGTCATCTGCATACAACATGAGTTTATCTTACAAGTTGCCATATCTAAAACCTGTGATACGGGAGTTGGACCGAATCAACTCGGCCATTGGTTCAATGGCCATGGCAAACAACAAGGGGGAGAGAGGGCATCCCTGGCGAGTTTCCCGGGACAGTGAGAATGGCTTGGAGATACTCCCTCCCTTTCTAATAGTGGCCCGTGGGGCACTTTACAGAAGCTGAACCCAAGTCAAGAAGGTGGCTCCAACCCCAAATTTATCTATAACCCCCCATAGATAGCGCCACTCTATGCTGTCAAAGGCCTTGTGGGCATCCAGTGACAGCAGAGTTCTGTCCCCCATGTTATCTGGCAGGGATTGTAGATTAAGAAAAAGTCTCCGGAGGTTTATGGCCGTAGCCTTTTGTGGCATAAAGCCCGACTGATCAGGGTGAATAATTGAGGAGATTACTTTTTTAAGTCTCAGGGCCAGTACCTTGGCCAAGAGCTTAATGTCACTCTGCAACAGGGAGATGGGCCTATAAGACCCAGGCTCTAGAGGATCCTTATCAGGTTTAAAAATAAGCACTATGGTGGCCCTATTCATGGATCTAGGCAGTTTGCCCGATTTCCTAGCAAAATTAAGTACTTTAAGCAGCCTGGGGAGGATAATATCCCCATACTGCTTGTAAATTTCCGCAGGGAGACCATCATCCCCGGGGGATTTGTAGTTAGGGGTCAGTCCTACCGCCTCCTGCAGCTCCTCCAACTTAATGGGAGTATCCAAGAGGGCACCCTGGGCATCTGAAAGCCGGGGCAGTGTCATCTTGTGTAGGTAGTTCAACAGCTCATCCTGGGAGTACTCACCCCTGGACAGATACAGTTTGGAGTAAAACTCTGCCAGTTGCTGCATAATTACCTCTGGGGTATTCACCACCCTCCCATCACCAGCTCGAAGGGCGCCAATAGTGGGAGAAGCCTGGGAAGACCTCACTAGCCTGGCCAACAGTCTGCCCGTTCTCTCCCCCTCTTCATAGAAAGCCTGTCTATTAAAAAACCACCTTCTCTCGGCTCTGGAGCGGACAATGCGGTCCAATGCATCTTGGGCCACGCCCCCCTATTGGAGTCGGTAGGGTCCGATATATATTCAGCTTCTAAGCATAACACCAGCTGTGTGGCCTGTTCTCTTAATGCGGTGGTCTTGGTTTTTATTCCCATGATCTCCTCAGTGAGAGCGCCTCTCAAGAAGCCTTTAAATGCATCCCAGACATCACATAAGTCAGGATGATCTCCGTTTCGCACCCAAAACCCAGCTATCTCCCGAGCTATATGATCGTGAGAGGCAATTAACTGTAACCAAAAGGGATTTATCAGCTGTGGAGCTATCTGCATAGTAGAGGGCGGCCTGGCTGCCAGCTGAAGCAACAGTGGGGAGTGGTCCGATACACCCCTGACCAGGTACTGTATATCCTGGATCACCCTGGACATGGGGGGTGTGCAAATACATAAATCAATTCTAGAAAGAGACATGTGCATCTTAGAAAAGCAAGAGAACCTTATTTGGTGTGGGTTTCCATCCCACCATGGATCAACCCACCCCACCTCCTCCGTGAACCCTCGCAGAGCCGTTCGGGCGATTTTGCACCCGCTCACCGGAGAGGGGTGTTTGTCCACGGCGGGGTCCATATAGCAATTAAAGTCTCCCACCGCCAGCATAGGCACATCAGGATTAAGCATCTGAAAGGCCAGCAGTTTCTCTAGCATCTGAGTTATATGGAGGGGGTATGTATACTGCGGCTGAAATACATGTTATTTGGAATATTCTACACATCAGGAACACATATCTCCCCTCTGTATCTACTACCAGGTCAAACACCTCAAAGTCCACGGCCCTGTGTACCAGAATGCTCACTCCCCTTGAATAGGATGTGTGAATAGAATGACACTGCCACCCTATCCAAGAGAAGCCAACACAGGAAACAGTGTCCTCCACCAGGTGTGTCTCTTGTAATACATAAACGGCAGGTGAGTATTTCCGTAAAACATTAAACACCATGGCTCTTTTGAGCGGGTCCTGGATCCCTCTAATGTTCCATGACACAAGTGGGACTATAGCCATATTTGCATGTTGGTGTAGCAACGACAGGGCATCCAAACATTGGTACCGACCCCAGGCAGGGTGGCTCTCAGTGATGTCCGACTCAGCAAGTACCTTGTGGTTCGGTAGATAGTCAGATTAATGAAGGAATACCCGATACAATTCAAAAGCCGGCTTAACGGTGCCGGCACCCAACAATGAACATGACTCCAGCAGTCTCCATCTGGTGGTGTAAGGGCAGGACAGTGCCCAAGGGCCCGCAAGCGTGAAGAACAGCTGGAGCGCGACTCATGTTGAATCAAGAACAAAAAAGGCGTAAACAGCAACAATGGGGGATTGCAACATACAATCCAACTTGCTCGCCATAAACTCCAAGCCCGCAGGCAGTTGTAAGGTTCATCATGATATGGTAATTGGAACAGGAACATTTACCAGTACTCTTGAGCCTTCTCCAATCAGCAGGTATTGTCAAGTAATAGTCGCTCCCTATAGCTATAGTTAGAATATTACGGCTCATGACAGACCTTTAGTTATGTCTTTCAGCATCTCTCTCTCTTCTATCCCTCCTGAGCACCTGTTCATTGGCATCAATCCATGCAGAGGCTTCTGCGGCCGACTCAAAAAAATGGGCTTGTCCACCCGCCGCTATACGCAATTTTGCAGGGAACAGCATGGCATAGGGTGCTTGGAGCTGGCGTAATCTGTTTCTCACTTCCCCAAACTTGGCCTGGCGCTGCTGGACATCAGCTGAGTAATCTGGGTAGAAGGAGATGCGTACCCCATTAAATTTTATATCACGTTTTTCCCTGGCTATACGAAGGATAATTTCTTTATCTTTGTAGTTGAGCAACCGAGCCAGTATGGTGCGTGGCGGGTGGCCAGGCGGGAGAGGTCTGTGCGCCTGCTCAACTGAGTATAGGGGGGTGAACACATCTTTCCCGAAAATCTCTTGCAGCCATTGTTCTACCGTTGGGTCCTTGCCCTCCGTCTTTTCCGGGAGTCCCACTATATGGACATTGTTCCATCTTAAACGGTTTTCAATATCGTTTGCTTTAAGTTCGTTTGCCCGAGTTTTTCCGACTGTGAGCTGGGTGTCCCGTTGGCCCACTTTTAATAAAGAAAGTTTAGAAAAACAAAACAGCACGGTTTCCCTTGCAGGGGGTTTTCACCATTAGCATCCAATAATGGTATATTCAGCCTCCTGGCTTACACATGCAACATAGCAAATAAAAATACCAAGCCACCTGGCTCTCTTTAGCAGTAGTGCCACTGCTCCGGCTCCCACATGGAGCACTCCTGACTCCTGTCAGTGACCTCAGGCTTGGGTCTCTTGCTTTCAGTGCAGACCTGCACTCTCAGGCTTCTCCAGTGCACACATGCACACCCTGGCTCCTCCCTTGCAAGCCTGGACTCCTCAGGAGGGTGGAGCCCAGAATCATGGTCAGGTGTCTACAAATAGCCCAGCACACACCTGACCAGTGAGTATGCTGGTGGATTGCAAAATCTGGACCCAGGACTGGGGATTTCATCCCACCTGGATCAGATCCCAAAACCGATTTTTCTAAACAAAAGGAAACTGAAAAACCAGTTTCCTCCCAAATATGCAACTTTCCTGGAGCCCCTCAACCCATCTGGTTGAGAATCCTGTGTCCTTTCCCTGGTGAGGTACCACACTACCATAGCCCTAACTGAGTTAAATTTTATGATTAAATGAATAGCAATGGCCCTAAATTGTTGGCTAATGGGCAATTATGGGCCTAATTTGCTTGCTAATAGGAATGGGCATACGGTTCAGCCCTATTATGAGTTTTGGCCTGCTGGGCTGCTCGCCAAACACCCGAATTTGCAGGGTGTTTGCCGGATGTTTGCCCCAATGAACATGCTGCAATGCACTGAGCGTTGCCCAAAATAAAAAAAAAAATGGCGTGGGGTCCCCTCCAGGATTAGAGTTGATCGAACCTCTGGAAGACCGGGTTCGGCAGGTTCGGCCGAACTTACGGATAATGTCCGGGTTCGGGTCCGGACTTGACCCGAACTTTGACCCGGACCCCGAACGCCATTGAAATCAATGGGGACTCGTACTTTTAGGCACAAAAATGGCTGTAACAAAGTCCTGGCAAGTCCTAGAGGTCTGCAAAAGGAAGGAAAATGGGGGTAAGGGTCGGACAAGTGCCCTACAAAGAAATGGGGATAGGGAAATAACTTAAAATAATTTTTAACCTAAAATCACATAAAAAAATCAAAAATGGAGGTGGATGTGGAGTTGGATGTGGAGTTGGAGGTTGAGGAGGCGGTGAAAGTGGTGGTGGAGGAGGAGGAGGTAGCCAACACTGTTTTTTTATTTTTGGAATTTTTTTGTTTTTTTTTAAACCAGCAATGTAGATGCACTTTTTAATTTTGTGCAAGAAACAATAATCTGTCCCTTTAAGCAACAGTAGGAACCTCTCCCTATAGAACTAGGAGATGATTTTAGATTCTAAAACCATCTCCAAGTTGTACAGGGAAAGGCTCCAGCTGTTCCTTTAAGGGAAAGATTATTGTTCTAAAATCATCTCCAACTTGTATAGGAAAAGTCTATTGCAGCCGCAAAGAGCCATATTATTGTCCTAAAATCATCTCCAAAGTGTATAGGAAAAGTGTATTGCAGCCGCATAGAGCCATATTATTGTTCTAAAATCATCTTCAAAGTGTATAGGAAAAGTGTATTGCAGCCGCAAAGAGCCATATTACTGTTCTAAAATCATCTCCAAAGTGTATACGAAAAGTGTATTGCAGCCGAATAGAGCCATATTACTGTTCTTCCAGCCGCATAGAGAGCCATATTATTGTTCTAAATTCTATGTTCTATTCCAAGTTCTATGTGGCTGCAATACACCTTTGCTATACACTTTGGAGATGATTTTAGAACAGTAATATGGCTATATGTGGCTGCAATAAGACTTTTACTATACACTTTGGAGATGATTTTAGAACAGTAATATGGCTCTATGCAGCTGCAATACACTTTTCCTATACACTTTGGAGATGATTTTAGAACAGTAATATGGCTCTATGTGGCTGCAATACACTTTTCCTATTCACTTTGGAGATGATTTTAGAACAATAATCTTTACCTTAAAGCAACAGCTGGAACCTTTCCCTGTACAACTTGATGATGATTTTAGAACAATAATCTTTCCCAGCAACAGACTCTACCTAGTCCAGTCAGATCGTTCTGTGCAGCAGGATAAGGTCTGCAATCTGTCCCTCAAAGCAGCAGTACTAGTATCTCTCCCTAGTCCACAATCAGATCGTTCAGTAATGCAGGATGAGATGTTCTATAATATCTGCAATCTGTCCCTCACAGTGCCAGCAGCATCCTCTCCCTACACTATCCTGAGAGCATATGACATGAAGCACGGTGACTCCAGCCCCATATAAGGGCTGAGTCACATGGTGCACTGGCCAATCACAGCCATGCCATTAGTAGGCATGGCTGTGATGGCTTCTAAGGGAAAACCAGTGAAACATTGTTGATTGGCTGCCCTTGGCAGCTATTCAACACGTGGAATAAAATACCAGAATCCCGGACCCGAACCCGGACTTCTTTTGAACAGGCCGGGGTTCGGGTCCGGGTCCCGGACACCCCAAAGTTCGGTATGGACCCGAACTTTACAGTCCGGCTTCGATCAACTCTATCCAGGATCCATACCAGACCCTTATCAGGGCATGCAGCCCAGCAGGTCATTTTGCCAGGTGGCCCTGCCCCTTACCTATATAAGAAATGTCAAAAGCGCAGAGAAGGCATTAGGCGGGAGGCCATCCCAGAAGGCAGAGTGTTTTTTTTTAAATTATTTTTCGGGTTGGCGGGCGGCATGATTGACGATAGATTTACATCGCGGGACAGTATTTTTTTATGTTTTAATAAAAGATTTGTTAAAAACCTGTCTCTTGTTTTTATTACTTTTAGTTGGTGAATGGGTAGAGGCACAATGTACCCGATACTCATTAAAATGGGGGGCCCTGGATATGGGAGCCCCCTTGTTAAAGGGGGCATCCAGATTCCGATAAGCCCCCCACCTGCAGACCCCCACAACCACCGGCCACGGTTGAGGCCCTTGTCTCCATCAACATGGAGACAAGGTGCTTTGGGGCGGGGGGCATCCCCATGTTGAGGGCATGTGGCCTGGTATGGTTCAAGAGTGGGGGCGCTCACTCATTCCCAGCCTTTCCTGACCTGCCAGGCTGCATGCTTGGATAAGGGTCCATTATGGATTTTTTGGGGGACCCCACACCATTTTTACCTTTATTTTTTCAATAGCCAGGTGCTAGCACTTGTAACCACAGTCATTTAAATGAGATTTGACTCGTTTTTTTCTTTAGAAATTTAATTTTTGCTGTTTTATGTCATGTTTTATGCATGCTTCAGATGCACCACATTAGGAGACCAGCCAGTACCTATATTTAAAGGAAATTTTCATTTTTAATTACAAAGTATTTTATTGAAAATATTTCATTTAACACAGGGTTGCATTGTACATTACATCATTCAGTGTTTTTTCGGTACAATACAGACAGATGTAAGTAAACTAAATGAGTAGGATCATAGGACAAACATCACATAAAAGTATAAAGCAAGCTAATTGCGTTTGGAGTAGTATAACAAACAATGTGGAGGGTATATAGACAAAGCATGCTGTAGAGATACTATGCGACCGCTTGATCTTAGTAAAGGGGTACATATCGGAAAGGGTAACCATATGGGTGTGAGTTAAGTGAGGCAAATTGCATTGGGATGATTTATCCAGAGGTCCCATTGTTTCTGGAAGACCTCGAGTTGCATATTTATTTTTGTAAACATATATTCCCAAAGGAATTGGTTGTTAAGAGTTGTTAGGATTTCGGCACAGGTAGGGGGAATAGCGGATTGCCAATGTCTAGTTAAAGTTAGACGAGCGGCAATGAGAACGTGGGTAACGATGATATGAACATGTCTGGGCAGAGTGTCTATTCCCAGGCCTAACAAGACCTTTTGTGGTGTGAGGTGATCTTGAATTGCCATGATAGAGAAGAGAAGTTTGGAGAGGTCAGCCCAGTAGGTCTTGAGGTTTGGACAGGACCACCAGATGTGTAGGGCTGATCCTGGGGATCCACAGTTTCTCCAGCAAAGATTATTGGTTTTCGGGTAGATGCGCGTCAGCTTTAGTGCAGCGAGGTACCAATTATGAAAGATTTTTTGTACTGTTTCCCAGTGTGTTTTACATCTGGACATTTTTAGTGGGAGCTGTAATGAGCGGTACCATTGTTTAGGGGTATAAGCACAGTGGAGCTTTTGTTCCCATTAAAGCATAGTCTGAGTTTTTTTGTGTAGGCTGTTGTTGGTGAGCAGTTTGTAGATAGATGCAGTTCCCATTTTTTTAACTGCAGGTTCAGCGTACCATTTTAACAGGTCGTCAATGGGTGATTGGTCTGTCCATTTAATTTTGATGAGTATAGAATGAATCCTTAGGTATTTAAAGAAGGAGGTAGACGGTATCTTCCATTTAAGTTGTATTTCTTGGAAATTGCGTAGAGCTGAGCCCTCATACAGTTGTGCAATGTTGGTTACACCTGCTGCTGACCATTCAGAGAGGGAGATGTCTTAGGTGAGTAGTTGGAGGGCCTCCAAGGGGATATGTCTGGAAGCGGAATGTGAAATCCCATTGGACGTATGCATGAATGCTTTGAAAGCTTTGAGGGTGGCATTCATTGTTTTTAAGTGGCAATGACCATTGTGGTGTCCCAAAAGAAGTGCAGCGATAACCAGTTTGGGAGGATGGGATAAAGCTGTATGTTCCATTTGATACCAATTAGTGGGAAAGGCTGGATTCCACCATGTCTTGGTTTGGTCTAATATTGTAGCTGATGTAGCAGATGTAGTTGATAACAGCTTAGTTACCAGATTGTTAAAGTTAGTAGATAGAAGCCTGGATGCGGGGACAGTAAGCTGTGAGCCCAAATATGTCAGTGTAGAGTTGGGAGCCCACGAGAAGGGAGTCAGTTTGGTAATTTCCGATTTCGAACTTTGTCCGAGTCCTATACCTAGCATGCTAGATTTGCGTTCATTTTATATAATGAGATTTTACTGAACTGAAGTAAGGTGTTATGCAGCGCTGAGAGCGAGGATATCGGGTCTGATATGGCTATTATGACATTGTTGGCATAAAGGCCTATTTTGTGCGGGACGTCTCCTATGGTAAGGACCTGAATCTCAGGATTGTCTCTAATAGCTTGGGCCAGGGGTTCCATTATGAGATCAAATATGAGCGGTGATAGGGGACACCCTTGCCTCGTACCATTGGTTATGCTGAAGGGATCGGAGAGAAGTCCAGATGTGAGTACTCTGGTGCTGGGGGAGGTGTAGAGAGATAATATGGCTTGTAAAATGATGCCAGAAAAGCCAAATTTTTGTAAGACTGCTTTCAGGTAGGTCCAATCAGCCCTATCAAATACCTTCTCGGTATCAAGGGAGAAAAGCAGAGAAGGCGTTTGATGAAGTTCAGCCCAGTCTGCTGTTGACAAATCCCACCTGATCCTGATGGATCAAACCAAGCAGGATAGGAGCCAGTCTCATTGCGATAAGTTTCGCTTAGTATCAGTGTTTAATAAGGAAATGGGTCTAAAGTTGGCAGGGCTGTCAGTAGGCTTGTCTGGTTTAGGTATAGTAATTATGGTGGCTTGTAAAGATTCCGGAGGGATAGACCCTGTGGTTGCGATGTAGTTAAATGCATTGCATAGGTGTGTTGCTAAGGTTTTAGTGTAGCATTTATAATACTCAGCATTAAAGCCATCAGGACCAGGTGCCTTGTTCAACGGTAGCTTAGTAATAGCAAGTTTGATTTCGGTAGTGGTAAACGGGGCTGAAAGATCCTGAAGTTGATCAGGGGTGAGTGATGGCAGACGGTTTTTTGTAAAAAATCTGAGATGTCTTGATGTGTAGGTGGCGGATTGGATGTGGGATCAGTTAAGTTGTACAGCGCAGAGTAATGTGATTTGAAGCTGTTTGCTATGTCTTTGGGTTTAAAAAAACGGGACCCTGTAGGGGCTGTGAGATAAGGGATTCTGGATTGCGCAGCTTTGTGTTTGAGTTGCTTAGCAAGGTATGCGCCTTGCTTATTCTGGTGCACGTAGTGTTGTAGCCGGAGTTTTTTGAGATGTATATCAAATTTTGCGTGCAGGTGATTGCTTAGGGCTTGTCTGGCTTTAGTGAGGTCAGCCAATAGTAGCGGGGATTGTTGCACTTTGTGTGCTTGTTCAAGAGTTCTGATTTGATCTAGTAATTTATTGGTGGTAAGTGCATGTAGTTTTTTTCTGGTGGGCTCCCAATTTAATAAACAAGACTCTCATACATGCCTTGTGGGCATTGCACAGAACTATTGGATTGTCGATGGTACCTAAGTTAGTAGTAAAAAACATATTAAGTTCAGACGAGATCTGTTCTTGGTAGTTTGGGTTGGTAAGTAAGGACGGGTTTAGCCTCCATGCAGTGTGATTTGGGGGGGGGTTGTTGCCGGGAATACTTTTAATGTAATTGGGGCATGGTCAGACCAGGTTATAAGGCCAATAGTGGTTTGCGTGACCCATTGAAGGGTATGTTTATCCACCAAGAAGAGATCAATCCGTGAATACACTTTTTGAGCATGGGAGTAGACGGTGTAATCTCTTTCTGTCCCATGGGAACATCTCCAAGGATCATAGAGGTCTTCTGTTCGGATAAGTGAAGAGAGCGAGGTAGGTCTCTTGCGTGTTAGATTGGATGCATCAAGGGAAAAATCCACTATGTCATTGTACAATGATTTCTGGTTAGTGTTGGGGGCGTATATGTCTGCAATGGTGGCCTTTTGGCAGTTAATGGTAGCTGGTATGATGAGAAATCTACCGTCGGGGTCAGTTTTGGCTTGGTGCAGTTGGAAGGAGACTGTGGATTGCACAGCAAGCATGACACCAGCTTTTTTGTGAGAGGAATTTGCGTGGTAGTAGTGTGTAAAGCTCCTATGGGAGCATAATGGAGGTTTGTGAGCTGAAAAGTGCGTTTCTTGCACACATAAGATGTCAGAATTTAGAGAGATTGCTGTCTTACATAGCATATTTCTTTTGTATGGGGTGTTAAGTAGTGTTGAGTGAACCCGGACTGTAACGTTCGGGTCCGTACCGAACTTTCGGGTGTCCGGGATCCGGACCCGAACACGGACATTTCAAAAAACGGTCGGGTTCTGGTAGTTGATCACGTATGTTGAATAGCTGAAGGGCAGCCAATCAACAAGAATTTCACTGGTTTGCCCTTAGAAGCCATCACAGTCATACCTACTAATGGCATGGCTGTGATTGGCCAGTGCATCATGTGACCCAGCCTCTTTAGCTGGAGTCACAGTGCTGCATGTCACATGCTCTTGGGTTAGTGTAGGGAGGGGAAGCTGCCTGCATTTTTGTGAGGGAGAGATTGCAGACATTTTAACATCTGATCCTGCATCCTGAGATTACTACTGCTGTTGCTCTGAGGGACAGATTGCAGAAATTTGAGATTTCACAGGAGGGATGTGATTGGGTTCTCGTACACTGTACGTCGTGACACTGAGGTCGATTTCTCCGACCCAGTGTACTACGTGACCGGTTAGTGTCGGTACGGTAATCATCCATACTGACACTACCGAAGATTCCCGTTTGGTCACTTTAAGAACAACTAACCGACGGGAAGTCGATAAGTTGTATGCACTAGTTGATGGTCTTGGGCTGGCAAAAAACTTTACAGGCACAAGCCCAGGCCTAGGGCCTGTGGGCTTTCAAGCCATGCCTGGGCTTGCAATGTCAGGCCCAAGTGAGTTGTGATGAATTGTGGGGTATGTTTTCT
>BLSH010490479.1:33461-52332 GCA_018402905.1 Glandirana rugosa
ATTTCGACGCACATCCCTTGCCTGGCGCATGTGCTGAATTTGGTGGTACAGAATTTTCTAAAAAAACTACCCGGATATGTCAGAGCTGCTGCATAAAGTGCGGGCTGTCTGTGCGCACTTTTGACGTTCTCACCCTGCTGCTGCTCGCCTGTCTGCGCTGCAGCGGAACTTCGGCCTTCCCGCTCACCGCCTCATATGTGACGTGCCCACAAGGTGGAACTCCACCTTGCACATGCTGGAGAGACTGTGCGAGCAGCAGCAGGCAATAGTGGAGTTTCAGCTGCAGCACGCACGGGTCAGTCGCTCTGTGGAACAGCAACACTTCACCACCAATGAGTGGGCCTCCATGCGAGACCTGTGTACCATATTGCGGTGTTTTGAGTACTCCACCAACATGGCCAGTGCCGATGACGCTGTTCTCAGCGTTACTATTCCACTTCTATGTCTGCACTTTAGGCATAAATAAAATCATTGCATTGATACATGTGCCCCAGGGCAGTACCCAGCCACCAATACCCATTTTCTGGACAATTACTTGCATATAAGCCTTCAAAATTGGCACTTTTGATTTCTTCTGTTCGGCTCCCATAGACTTCAATGGGGTTCGCTGTTCTGGTTAGAACCAAACAGGGAGGTGTTTGGCCCATGTCTACTTGTTAAAGGGTAATGATGACATCAAGTTGGGGGCTAATAGGCAAATCAATGATCAATGAAAACACTATTTAACCACTTGCCGCCTGCCCACGGTCAAATGACAGCTGGGCAGTGCGACTCTCGTTCTGGGACGATGTCATATGATGTCGCCCCAGAACACATGCTTTCACGCACCCTAGGGGGCACACAGCGTGCTGATCGTGGCTGAGCCATGTTGCCTTGATCTGTGTCGTGGCTGCAGCTCTTTAACCATGTGATCGGCTGTGACCAATCACAGCTGGTCAAATGTAAACAAGGAAGTGCCATAATCGACGCTCCTCACCTCATATTGACAGTGTGTGGCTAGGAGAGCCAATCAGAGGCATCTCCTCAAAGAGGACATCTAGGGATGTAATCTGGGCATTGGTCATCAGTGCCCTGATTACAATTAGTGCCACCAGTGCCAGCAACCAGTGCCCACCCCAGTGCCAGCAATTAGTGCCCACAAGTGCCCATCAGTGCCAGTAATCAGTGCCCACAAGTGCTCACCAGTGCCAGCAATTGGTGCCCACAAGTGTCACCAATCACAGTGCCCATTAGTGATGCCAGTCAGTGCTGGCTATTAGTGCCAACTATCAGTGCTGCCCATCAATGCCCATCACTGCTGCCAATCAATGCTGCCCATCAATGCCCATCAGTGCCCATCGACCTCGCCTATCTGTGCTGCCTATCTGTGCCCACCAGTGCCACCTATCAGTGCCCATCAGTGCCACCCATCAGTGCCCACCAGTGCCACCTATCAGTGCCCATAAGTGTGGCATATTCATGCCTCATCAGTGCCAACTAATCAGTGCCCATAAGTGCCACCTCATCAGTGCCCATCAGTGCAGCCTCATCAGCACACATCAGTGAAGGAGAAAAACAACTTATTTACAAAATCTTTTTTTTTTCAAAGTCTCAGTCTTTTTCAGTAAAAAATAAAAAAACCCAGCAGTGATTAAATACCACCAAAAGAAAGCTCTATTTATGTGAAGAAAATGATAAAAATTTCACATGGTTACAGTGTAGCATGACCGCGCAATTGTAATAGCGCTGAAAGCTGAAAAATGGCCTGGACAGGAAGGGGGTGAAAGTGCTCAGTATTGAGGTGGTTAACTAAAATCTATTACACCACAGGTCTAGTAATATGGACAAGCAACGTTTATAGAATGTGTTGTACTGACTCTCTATATGTATTGAAATGCACATTTAAACATGTAACACTTTAAAGGGAACTTATTCTGAGAGGATTACAGATACTCCTATTACAAGATCCTTCAAAAATGTTGCCAGGCGTTCCCTGTTTTATTTTTTAAACATTAAACCAACATAAATATGAAGATGAGGGATTCCAGAGTAATGTTAAAAACCCCTGATCTGCAGATTTGTTTTGGGTCAGTGTTTCACTGGATCACCTTGAGAGCCAGGGAGCTAGCATTTTCAGAATGAGAGGTCAGCAATGGGTACACCTATACTTTCTTGTATTTCATTTTAACAGATAGGATTGTGAAGATGAGATTGTACACTTTTGATGTAAACATATTTGAAGGAAATTAGTATTTTTAATACACAATTGAATCAATTATAGAAAGTAGCACCATTTTAGGATATGCAAATGTAATCATACAAACTTATATTTAAATATATTGGTGTACTTCAAGTAAACTGTGCCCAGGATATGCACACAAACATATTTACATATTCTTAATAGGCAGTAAAAGCACTTTAAAACAAGTCCTAATTCACCTCTGTAGATATAGATTTTAGGCTCAATTCACAAAACTACCAAGATTAGTATAATTATTTTCAAAATGTGTTATTTTCAGCTGAGACCAATGGTATTTAAAAATTACAATCACATAGCTAAGTTCAAGAGCCTCGTTATTTTGTTATGTTTTTTTAAATTGTGCCTATTGTATAGAAATAGTCACGATAATATAATGTAATTGGTCAAAGTGGTCACGTTCCAGCACTTAACCAATCAGAATCTCTTTGTTCTGTTCTAGAGACCCCAAGGATAGGTGGGGAAGAAGCAGCTTTCAAATCCCTGGGCTGTTGCACTGGCAGTGTGGCAATGACAGCTAATCATCCACTGAGGAAACTGGAGTGGAGATTTGGGTGGGTGGGGGGAGTTAGGGTGTAGGGTGTTAGTTCACCTTATTTTATGTGAAAAGGAACTTCTGCTTTAAGGACTCCTAACCCCCTGACATGCCACATATGTCATTTTTTTTTTGGGGGGGGGGGTGAGTGGGTACCTAGTTTTGACAGGTACCCAGGTCCCACTTTCGCTCGGGCCACCTAGGTGGCAAAAACAACCCATTCAGTTTGAAATAGAAATTAAAGGCAAAACATTTGTGTATAGATATAAAAAAAACATTATAAATACCCTTTTCCCTTTTTAATAAGTGATCACATTCCCTCTGTTCTCAGCTGCATAAAAGCTGGAGAGAGGAGAAAGCAGCATGACACTGAGCTACCCAGTGAATGGCTGTGCAGCGGGGGGCATGTCAGGACAAGTCTGATCATTGGAAGTGAGCAGACTCCCAGCATAGCTAGAGAACTGACCACTGTGTATTCTACTGCTTAGTGGAATCAGTTTTTAATAGGAAAGCAGTGGAACTGGCAGGGACACCAGGGATTTAACACAAAAGAAGCAATACAAGGAGAACAGGATACTTTATCATACAAGTACATGGCACAGCAGGCACATATCAGGAATATGAAATGTTGGAGTAACAAATGCTTTAAGCATGTACATCTAGCAGCCATGTGCCGAAAAGGGATGAGCTTTGGGTTGACTCTCAATTTGACCCAAGCACAATCTGTTCACAGATTGCGTGAACTAAATGGCCAGATTTGGCCAGTTTTTCCACCTTAACTACTAGCTTCTGCAGTGGGAAAACATTTATTTAGTCGTTTTATTGGTTGCAAGGACATAACTGGCTGTTAAATGTCATTGATTGCTAAGATGCAGACGGCTGCTAGTGTCCCAGCAACTTGCTGCCAGCCAGCTTGCTTCAAATTGTAAACATACCAGCAGGGTACCAAGGTCACGATAAACATATGGGGTTGATGATGGATCTAAATTGCTGGATAGTATGATTGTTGTTGGATCTACTGTACATTTCAGAAAATTATTTGGGGGCTCTTTTTTTTAAATCATACTTTTTCTAAGGAGTCTTTTTATTTACTGCTTTCATTTGTAACCAGGGATAGTCATTCATGTAGATGGGCAGATATAAGGGGAAGCCCTTACTCTAAAGTGGCTCTCAGAGGACAATTCCCCCTGCAGACCTCCAAATCCACTGGGTCTAGGATGTGGAGGATATGCAGCTTGGTATAATTCATAAGGTGGGAACACATGATTGCTGATCCCCCTTTCCTGTTCAGCTAGGATGAGTGACTGGATAAGAGTCTGGTGTAGATTGTGGGGGCCCATTTTGTTTTTTTTTTTGTTTAGATCCCCCTTAAAATCCATACCAGACCCTCATCAAAGTTAAGATATTTCTTTCTAGATGTCACTTTTGCTTTTATTATTATTATACAGTATTTATATAGCGCCAACAGTTTGCGCAGCGCTTTACAATATTAGGGCAGACAATAACAATACAATTCAATACAGGAGGAATCAGAGGGCCCTGCTCATTAGAGCTTACAATCTAAGAGGGAGGGTTAAATGATATGAAAGGGCAATAACTGTGGGGGATGAGCTGATTGAAAAAATAAGTGTAGTTGTTAGGTGGTGGCAGGATAGCCTTCCCTGAAGAGAAAAGTTTTCAGGGATCACCTAAAGGTGGATAGATTTGGGGATAGTCTGACAGATTGGGGTAGGGAGTAACAGAGGATGGGAGAGGCTCGGGAGAAGTCTTGGAGGCGAGTATGAGAGGAGGTGATGAGGGAGCTGCAGAGCAGGAGGTCTTGGGAGGAGCAAAGAGGATGATTAGGTTGGTATTTTGAGACTAGGCTGGTGATGTAGCTGGGAGCAGAGTTGTGGATGGCTTTGTAGCTCATTGTTAGTATTTTGAAATTAATTCATTGGGTGGATGGCAGCCAATGGAGGGATTGGCAGAGAGGGGTGGCAGACACTGAACGGTTTGTAAGGTGGATGAGCCTGGCAGCGGCATTCATGATGGACTGAAGGGGGGATAGTCTATTTAAAGGTAGGCCAGTGAGGAGGGAGTTGCAGTAGTCGAGACGAGAGATGACCAGGGAATGAAACGAAAGCTTTGTGGTTTCATTGGTTAGGAAAGGACGTATTTTAGAGATGTTGCGGAGGTTGAGGCGGAAAGCCTTCGAAAGTGATTGGATGTGGGGCCAAAAGGAGAGTTCAGAATCCAGGATAACACCAAGTACCCTGACATGTAGGGATGAGTGGATGGTTGTGCCATTGCTCTTGACAGAGAAGTCGGGGGAAACGGTACATGAGGGAGGAAATATTATGAGATCGGTTTTGGACAAGTTGAGTTTGAGAAAGTGGTGTGACATCCAGGCAGATATGTCTGTTAATACTGTAAGTTAGTGATGCATGAGGAGACTGATGGAGTGAGTTGGGGGGTGGAGAGGTAGATTTGGGTATCGTCAGTGTAGAAGTGATATTGAAAGCCGTGGGAGGCTATCAGCCGGCCCAGGGAAGAGGTGAATATTGAAAATTAAAGAGGTCCAAGAACAGAACCTTGGGGGACCCCGACAGAAAAAGAGGAGAGGAGGAGGTAGAATTGTACGTGAAACTGAAGGTGCGATGGGATAGGTAGGACAAGAGCCACTGAAGAACACAGTCCCAGAGACCAAGGGAGTAAAGTTTTTTGAGGAGGAAGAGGTGGTCGACAGTATCAAAGGCAGCCGAGAGGTCCAGGAGCAGGAATACAGAGTAGTGTCCATTTGGTTTTAGCAGTTAGTAGGTCATTTGTGAGTTTAAGAAGGGCACTTTCTGTGGAGTGTTGAGGGCGGAATCCAGATTGGAGGGGGTCAAGAAGGTCATTCTTAACAAGGTGGTCACTCAGTTGGTTGTAGACTAGGCATTCAAGGAGTTTGGAGGAAAAGGGGAGCAAGGAGATAGGGCGTAGATTGTTAAGATTGGTAGGGTCCAGGGATGGCTTTTTGAGTATGGGGGTAACCAATGCATGTTTTAGAGCATTGGGGAAGATGCCAGAAGAGAGGGAGAGATTGAAGATGTGAGTTAGAGAGTGCAGGATAGAGTCAGAGGGTGATCATAGTATTTGAGAGGGAATAGGGTCCAGCGGACAGGTGGTTAGGTGAGCGTTAGAAAGGAGTTTAGAAACCTTGTTTATAGTAACAGATTTGAATAAGGATAGTGTTGATTGTGCTTGTTGACATGTGGTGTTAACTGGAGAAGATGCCTGTAGAGTGGAGATTTCATCACAAGTTGTGTGAATCTTGCTTTTGAAGTGTTTAGCAACCTCCTTGTCAGTGAGTGTGCTAGTGGGCGGAAGTGGTGGAGGCTTTAGTACATCATACAGATGCTTCAATTTGCATACATATTTAACCACTTACCGTATATACTCGTGTATAAGTCGACCCGTGTACAAGTCGACCCCCCTACTTTTGCCCAAAAAATATGGGAAAACTTATTGACTCACGTATAAGCCTAAGTGGCAAATGCAGCAGCCACTGGTATATTTCAAAGATAAAAATAGATGCCAAAAAAAAATTACCAATGAGGCATCAGTAGGTTGTATGTACCAAAAAGACATTACGTTATTTTTTTTAATGACAGGTCCTCTTTAGAAGAGATTTGGGGTCTAAAAGACCCCAAATCTGTCTAGGGACCCTAACATAGGAAGTGGCCATGTAATCGGGAGTGTGTGTGTGTGTATGTACAACTGTTTATTTTTTACAGTACAGTATACTTACTTCCTATGTATTGAATAAGGCTGCTGTGTTCTTCACATATGTCAAATGCAAAGAAAAAAAAACACAGTTTTGTCATTTGAATATCTGACCATATTAACCCTTATTGTTCACACAATAAGGGTTAATATGGTTAGTTAATCGAATTGCCAAACTGTTTTCTTTTACATTTACATAAGAAGGACACGGCAGCCTTATTCCTTTCATAGGAAGTGCCTGTGTCCTCTGCCCTTATCTTCAGCCCAGTCACGTCACAAGTGTGACTGAGCTGAAGTTCCGCCCTCCAGCAGGCCGTCAGCGGACGTGACGGCATCCCCGGCATCCCTGGAATGCCTGGAATGCATCTCAGCCGCCGCGGGTGCCCTCGGAATGTTTCCCCGCGCTCGTACCGGCTGTTGACTCGCGCATAAGACGAATCTCGGTTTTTTGACACAAAATCTGTGTCAAAAAACTCGTCTTATACGCGAGTATATACGGTAAATACTGGATACTTTAACCCCTTCCTGCCCAGGCCATTTTTAAGCTTAAGCTATTGCACTTTGATTGACAATTGCACGGCCATGCAACACCCATATGAAACCTGTATCATTTTTTTGAGACAGATAGAGCTTTATTTTGGTGGTATTTAATCACTAATTAAAAGCATATAAAGCTTGAACTATGGACTACTCAATTTTACAGCGCTTACAGTACTAATAATTCATACATCCAATATATTGTGATTCATCTATACATAATAAATAATTATAGTGACAAAATCATGATTTGAAAATGAATTAAAAAGTCCAGATATTGTGAGAAAATATTCCAAAAATATATTTAGCTTAGTCCCAATATTATTGTGATCCAAAATTTGCTATAAAGTGCTTTGTGCTCCAAAATAATAAAAGGTGCTGAAGTGCTTCAAATAAATATGCTGTGCAGTGTGCCACACTCCCCTCTTCCACTCCTATTCACCAGAAATAATGGATCCTCGGGATGTCCTTGATGACACGCTGTAATCACTACTGTTTTTTGATTACTTTGCTAAATAAACAAAAAAAGGCCGACTTTTTTTTTAAAAAAAGTTTCTTAGTTTCTGTTATAAAATTTTTCAAATAAATAATTTTTCTGCTTCACTGAAGGACACTGATAAGGCAACAATGATGGACACTGATAGGCGGCCATCATGGGCACTGATGAGATGGCACTGATGGGCACTGATGAGGCGGCACTGATGAGAATGCACTGATATGCCACACTGATAGGTGTCACTGATGGGCACTCATAGGCAGCACTAATGGGCATTGATAGGTGGCACTGATGGACACTGCTAGGCATCACTGATGGGCACTGATAGACGGCACTGATGAGGAGACACTGATAGGCAGCACTGATGGGCACTGATGGAACACTGTTAACCCCTAGATCTCCCCCTGCAGGTTAACCCCTTCACTGCCAATAACATTTATACAGTAATCAGTGGACATTTACATTTCTGATCGCTGTATAAATGTCATTGGTCCCAAAAAAGTGTCAAAAATGTCCGACATGTCCGCCCCAATATCGCAGTACCGCTAAAAATTGCAGATCGCCGCCATTACTAGTAAAAAATTTTAAAAAAATTAAAAACCCCAGAAATTAATTCTCATTATCCGTAAACGCGGCCACTTTTACGCAAACCAATCAATAAATGCAGATTATGATTTTTTTTTACCAAAAATATGAGGAAGAATATAAATCGGCCAAAACTGTTGAAAAAAACATTTTTTTTTTATTTTTTTTTTTTGGATTTGAATTTTAGCAAAAAGTAAGAAATATTGTTTTTTTTTGCAAAATTGTCGCTCTTTCTTTGTTTATAGCAGTGATCAGAAATGACGCAGCAGTGATCAAATACCAACAAAAGAAAGCTCTATTTGTGGGGAAAAAAGGACGCAAATTTTGTTTGGTTACAACGTCGCACGACCGCGCAATTGTCAGTTAAAGCGACATAGTGCCGAATCGCAAAAAAGTGCTCCCTAACATGGGAAATTATTCCGGGGCTCAAGGGGTTAAAGCAATTGTTTATATTTAATGTTGCTCTTTAGGCCTTATTGAAAAATAACTCTCAACTAAATGGTGTTTATATTTATCTATTTTTGCATTAGTATCCATGTCCCTTTTTGCAAATTGTTCTTAAAAAAAGGCAAGACAAAAACTACAGCGGGCTTCGGGTTCTATGCTTGAGGTTTTTATTTTTTAAATGTCTGGTGAACATCCAGTGAACCAAACTTTACTCAGGTAACCCATCACAAATGCTAAAGACAGAGCTAGCCTGAATTTGAGAGATCAGTATACATCTCTAAATGTTTCATTCATTGGTTACACTTTCAACCATTTATATAAAATATTAATTACTTCACAATGCAATAGAGGACCTCATATATGCAAAAACTCCAAAATGATTGTGGTTGCAGACTCCTAATACAACCAGTGTTGATGATATGGATCCATCTCAGATGATCTTGGACATCCCAGTATATGGAATCTTTGTATTACCTTCAGTATCTGGGCTAGAGCTTAGAATCACTCCACTGCTGGCAATCATCAGACTCAGACTAATTATCTAATTCTTAGTGGGAGAGACAGCTGTTCTGTACCTGGAAGGTAAGCATTGAAAATAAAACTCATGTTTTCTATCATAGATGGGATCTCTAAAGCCTCGTACACACGGGACGACGATCGTATACAACAGGTCGTATGAACGACCGTTGTATGCGAAATTGATCGTTCGTATGCGTGATTAGAACAGCCAACATACGACAGTCATACAAGGGGAGTTGTATAAACAGACTAGAAAACTTGGTCGTACCAACAAGCGGTCATACGACCATTATATCATGTGTACAGAGCAGTTGGTACAACAAGTTGTATTGTGCAAAACACACATGCTCCGAAGTCAGGAACTGCCGGATGCTAATTACATGCACCTGAACGTTCTTTCTGTGGTTGTACGATCGTGTAGTGCAGTCAGTATGCAAGTTACATTATCCAACATACGATTTGAGACGATCGTACGTACAATCGTCCCCCCGTGTGTACGAGGCTTAAGGCAGAGCAGGTTTCTTAAAATACAATAATGCTACCCACCTTTTAATTCTTTGTTTACAATATTAACTGATTTATTTCAATGGTGTCATAAAAATATAAAATGTAAACAATTTAGCAGATAGAATCTGACTTCCTGGTCTCTGTATGAGAACATAATGACTTTTTAAAAATGAGGTAGAATGAACTCCAGACCCTTGGCACATAATACAATTCAAACGGCTAGTGGGTATCATGAAAACAATTATCTGAAAATATATTTTTTGTTTTCTTATTTTAATGATCTTTATACTGAAATCGGCAAATTGTTTTAATACTTTACAAACATAATGTATTGTTACATATCCTTCTCTTTCAGAGATGTAAGCAGTTCTTATGGGATTTTCATTGACAGGGTTAATTGTTTATGCAGCTAATAAAGGACCAAGAAATTTAAAATGGTTTAGTATTACTGTAAATTAGCTAAATAAAGCTAATTGAGCATCATATCTAATTGTTTTTTGTCTGCAGTAGATGATACTTATTTCTTGGAAATGAATAGCACGCAATGTATTCCTCTATGGTATTGTATTTCTACATCCTCTGCAAGTCCATGCAAAGTATATTCAAGATGGAAAACTATAACCGGACATAATAATTACTCAATTATTTTTTTTTTCTCATTAAGTTTTTTATTGAGTATATATACATTACAAGGAAATAAATTGTTTTCCTCATTCTGAATGAGGTACATATGTCAGAGATAACAATCAATGAAAAACAAACATTCCTAACATTAGTATCTAATAAGTGCTATGTTATAGCGAGTTATTACCTGAGCAATTTAAATGCAGCACTCCATTTTAGAGTCATCCCCTATTCTGTTAGTGTAGTAAATCTCCCCACTCCGTCACCCCAAAGTGGGATCCTGCTGTGGCAGAGGGAACAATTCAATGTCCTTATTTCTTATTTGAATTTAGCAAGTGCAGTAAAGATTGGTGTGGGTGTACGGTCTTATCAAGGTGTTTGTGAGATATCTAGTTTAGTGCAGTGATGAGACAGTCACTTCTTTGAGCCATGTCAGCCAGGGTGTCCATCTATCTAACATCATGGGATATGTTCCTTTGTTGGTTGCCGAAGCAAGTTCATAGGAAGAGTGTAAACTAACTAGTTTTAGTGTATCCCCTAAGCTAGGGATCTTTGATGTTTTCCACAGCCTAGTGATACTTAGTTTTGCTGCAAGGAGAATGTGCGTCACAATAGACCTATGCTTAGGGGGTATTTCCCCAATTGTAAGATTTAGTAAGGCCAGGCTAGGGTACTGTGTGATGTGGTGTTTCGTTATGTTGCCAAGCGTGTGGAATATTGCCTTCCAAAACGGTTGCATCATCGGACATTCCCAAAACATGTGTAGAATGTTCCCCTTTGGGCCATTGCATTTCCAACATGTTTCAGTTCCTTGAAGGCCGAAGGCAGATTCAATTATTTTTAAACACAGAAAGGTTGGTACGGATGTATAAGAATAATATCACTATATGTTATGCTGTTTGGAATATCGATTCCATGTCAGTTGTCCTTTTTTTTTTTTTTTCAGGTCGCCATTCATCTGTTGTAACTGATATCTGATGAAACAATGCATGAGAAGGAAAACAAAAATTCAAGAAAAAATACAAATAAAATAAAAACTTATATTTGAGGAGTGTATTTGAAGATGAGCTTCAAATGAAAGCTCATAGCAATGAAATACATATAAAAGAGCTTTACCCACCAAAGCATTTGTATTTGCATCCATCCAATCCTGAGATTTACACATGTCCTGAGATAACACAGCACAGCTAGGTGGATAACACCACTTACAGTTAAATAATACAATCAAGTCCTCTCCTCCCCTCCCCGCCCCCCTTCCCCACTCTGTTGATTGGACAGTGAGGGGGAGGAAGCATACCTCTGAAATTATTTTCCTGGTTGCTAACTCTGTCCTTTTATCATCATGTCCATTTTCAACACAGCTCTCAGTACTGTACCTTTTTCTTTGAGTGCTGCTGTTTTAAGGATTAGAAGAATCTAATCTGGAAATAAATTCAGACAGTGCAGCAGTCGCATTTAAAAAAACACCTATTTGCATACATGATTTTATTTTTATTTCTGCCTAGGGCTCAGCTTTAACAATGCAGCAAAGAATACACAAGCTTTCGGGTCCATTCACACCACAAACATGCATTGTATTGTTCCATGGAAGTTTATTGCGATGCAAATATCTCCAACTTGCTCAGCTCACACCACGGACGTGCGGTGAGGTCAGTGGCTACACACAGATTACAAATGCCGTGAATGCTAGAGCAATAATTTTAGCACTAGACCCCCTCTGTAACTCTAAACATGTAACTTGTAAACATTCTTAAAGCGTAGCCCTTGGAGATTTTTAAGTACTGAAGTTTGGCGCCATTCCACGAGTGCGCAATTTTAAAGCATCACATGTTAGGTATATATTTACTTGGCATAACATCATCTTTCACATTATACAAAAAAATCGAGTAAACTTTAGTGTTTTTTTTATTTATTTATTCATGAAACAGTTTCTTTCTAAAAAAAAAACAGATTTGAAAAATTGCTGCACAAATACCGTGTAACATAAAAAGTTACCACCTTTTTATTCCCTAGGGTGTCTGCTAAAACAATATATATAATGTCTGGGGGTTATGAGTAATTTTCTAGCAAAAAAAATATGATTTTTACATGTAGGAGAGAAGTGTCAGAATTGGCCTGGGTGGCAAGTGGTTAATTACCATAAGTAAGTAATTTAAAAATAATTATTATATATTGTTTTTAAGGTAATTTACTATATTTTCAAAAACTGTACTCAAGCAGGTGGCCTAACGGACAAATTACTGAACGTTGAAGTTATAACTTCAAACCAGTAATTTCACAGTAAATACATAAATAATAAATGATTAACTCATATTTAGGGTTGAGCGGACACCTGTATGTTCGGGCTCGGTAACGAACTTGACCCGAACTTGACCCAGGACCCCAAACCCCATTGTAGTCAATGGGACCCAAACTTTTTGGCACACAAATGGCTGTAAAAAAGTCCTGGAAAGTGCTAGAGGGCTGCAAAAGGAAGTAAAATGGGGGTAAGAGTAGGACAAGTGCCCTACAAAAAAATGGGGATAGGGAAAATATCTTAAAATCAAATAAAAAAAAAAAATGGGAAGGGGGGGTGGATGTGGAGTAGGAGCCTAGAGGTTGACTAGGACGTGACAGTGGCAGTGTAGGTAGAAGTGGCGGAGGAGGAGGAGGTAGCCAACACTTTTTGTTGTTTGTTTGTTTTTTTTCTAATTGTGGTAGCCCCCAAAATATTGAGGTATATTCAAAAAAACAAGTATACCAATGGCTGTGTGAGGCCGGTCTAAATGTCTATTCTGCAGGACTTCTTACAGGAGCAGCAGGAAATTGCAAAAAAGGAGTGTGGGAAACCCCCACATGTAATGGACATTTGCCGGCACACCACGAGATAACCAAGAATTTTATAAAAAATATATTTTTATTCCAAAATTGCTAAAACAAAAGTTACAAACTTTTTAGTATAAAAATAGATATATCTGTATTCGGACATGAAACATCTCCAGATCTATATTATTTATATTTAATATATCCAACAAACAATAATACCAGCTACCAAAAAACAACCATGATCTGTGTGCATTAGGTCTGCAATAGGTCGACGCGTTTCACTTCAAATCACGCATCTTCAGGACCTTATCACAGCATGGGTGTAGGTTGCCGGGGTAGCTTAACAAAAAGAAAAACACAGTGCATATCAATATTCAAACATTTCATAGTTCATTTTATATAATCTGGTACATCATGGTGTATAATGCATGCATTCTACCAAGTAGTGCTTACATATGGCTCAATGCGATCAGGGAGAGCATTCAGCGGGGTGGACATAGGGGATATACTCATCAGTCCCAAAATATCCGGATCATCACCAACCAGGGGTGTGGTCCTGGGATATACATATATATCAGGCTCTAATGTATTACTTTCATCCTATATTTCATATCTGATTAGGGATCTTAGCCCAAACGTATTACCTTTCTTTTGTAAAAAATTCACCTAGAAGATAGGATAGAATAAACAAGCCATCCACTCTGCATAGTAGTCCCCGAAACTATCTAAAAAGCAAAGGAAACATACAAGATAATCCAAGTTTCCTCAGTAGTGTAGGCCTAAAAATAGGTATAAACCACTAAGCAACTGCTTACCCTGTATGGGAAGTGTGGGGCCGACAGATCGACACAGCATGTCAGGACCTGTGTCCTTGCTTGGGTCACCTGCTGGTGGCAATGTTTGGAAAACCAAATGGTGTAGTTCTGGTGGCCACCAGCTGGTGTCTCCCAGGAAATTGAGCTTACAGGTCATTAAGCTGCACCTGATGGGTCTGCTGGATCTATATAAGCCCGCCTTGTTCCCTGTCCCAATGCTTCAGTGTTTTCCCTGCAAGCCGTGTCCATGCCTGAACCTGACCTGCTCTGATCCCCGATCTGCAATCCAGACCCAGAGACTTGATTCCTGAACCTGCTTCCTTGCTCTCCTGCTCCCTGTACCTGGCTCCCTGTTCCCCTTATCTGGTATCCCTGTTTGCTTATTGTATTTGTGTGTTTTCTTCTCTTGTATTTAGTTAGTCAGATAGTTAGGTGTCTATTTTGGGGTTTGGTGTGTTTTCATGTTTTACTTGCTCATTTATGTTTGCTGGTGTTTGGTGTTTGAAGTGTGCTATTTGTCTAATAAATATTCATATTTTCACCTTACACCTGGTCCTGATTCCTTTAAGTGCAGCCAACTGATCTGATCATCCCTGCTGGATACCTGCATATGGTATCCCTGACACAGCACCTTGTCATCAGATGAGAGATATCAAGGTATTTGGCCTGCATGTTCTCCTCTGGCTTCGATACATAGATGACGTGTTCATGCTGTGGTCGGGGCCAGAGGAGAAACTGGCGGAATTTTTCACTGCCCTAAATGAAAATGATTTCAATCTAACGTTCACGATGCAATCTAGTTCCTCCTCTTTACCCTTTCTTGACATCCAAATTATGATTGATCAGATAGGTGGAATTACCACGACCTTATATCACAAGCCTACAGCAGGAAATACAGTGCTACACGCACAAAGTTTCCATCCCCAGTCACTAGTGAAGAGCATTCCGTACTCGCAGTACCTAAGACTCAGACGGATATGCTCAAATGACCAATCATTCAGACAAGAGTCCAATGCCCTCCGAGACAGATTACTAGCAAGAGGGTATTCCCGTACCCTCCTGCGAAAAGCGTTCAACAAGGCCTATGGACGCCAAAGAGAAGAGACAATGTTCAAAGAACAAAGACCCAAACAGGTGGACAGAGTGCGCTTGATCACCCCTTACACCAACCAACATGTTCAAATTAAAAGAATCCTTGACAAACACTGGTACCTCCTGACAAATGACAAAATTCTCAAAAAATATATAGGACCCACCTCAGAGATTACATATAGGATGGCCAAATCAGTGAGGGACAAAGTCACAAGGAGCCACTTCCAGGTCACCCCGGAGATCTTTGATCTTAAGGGGACATGGAAATGTGGCTCTTGCAATTTCTGCCAATTCATTTACGAAAACCAGACCTTCTATCTTCCTGAGGGAGGCCTCTACACCATTGGACATCACGTGAACTGTCAGACCATCGGGATAGTTTACGTGATGTTCTGTGAGTGTGGGGCCTTCTATGTAGGGAAAACGAAACGCCAATTCTGGCGAAGGATTAAGGACCATATATATTATGGCCATAAAAACATACTCTCTACACCAATAGGCAGGCATCTTAGCCTGTACCATAATAATAATCCTAATGTGGTTTGATTCGCTGCCCTGGAGAGGATTATACCGAATCCCAGGGGAGGGGAATTTGATAAGATTATACTCCAGCGAGAGGCTCGCTGGATATATAATCTTAGGGCCACAGAAGCACCAGGACTCAATGAGGCATTAAGCTTCAAGCCATATTTATAAAGTTGGTGTAGGTGAGGAACAACGCCTCCTGTTTGTTAGCTAACCTGTAGTTATGTGTATTGATCAATCATGATGTTCCAATGTCATAATTTTCCCTCTCCTCATGCATATGATGAGTAGTAATATATTCTAACTTTATTTGTGGTGCAGGTCATTCGCATATCTATGGATTATATTGTTGGCCCCATGCGGCCGGGGAGGTGTCATCCAGTGGGGGCGGGCATATGCGCCCCCACGCCTCCCTATGTGGGAGACGTTAGGGTTGTGGGCAGGCCTATCTGGGGTACTCTCTGGGGGAGGCGGTCATTTTTTTTTGTCTTCCCCATGGGGCGGCCCGGAGGGGCCACACCTCCCCTTTACACACGGTGCGCTCCAGCGTGAGCATGCGCCGTGGTGTTGGGACGCACGCTGTGCCACGTGGCGGCGCCACGGCCATGGCGCTGGAGCGCGCCGCATCTTCATAGGCGGCGTGCTCTCACGTGGTGCGGTGGGGGAATATATTAGCCCCAGGCAGATGGCTACTCTAGGTAGCGGGGGAATACCATAGAGAGGATACAGGAAGCGAGGTAAGACGCTCAACATACACGATGGCACTTTAATGCGAGGGATCATGATGGGACATGAAGGTTGATGTATGTCCTCTCTGTTCCTTCCTCCCCCCCCTCTTGCTTTTTAGGGTGATGATACTACAGCATTTTTTCATTCTAATTACCCATAATACACTCGGGGAAATGGCCTGTATATCTACAACCACCCATTAAAAGGTATACACAACCGCATGTACTACTCTATATATGGTTTTATTAACGATTCTTTCTATAAAGCAAACTCAGATGTCCCTTATTACAAGTGTATTATATTATACAATCTCTCTAGGACCTTCTGTGGCAATTACTGTACTCACTTAAGCGGGACCTTGAGACAACAATCTGTGCCAGCTTTGATCCCTCTCCTTCCTTGGTCCCTTCCTCTCTTTCCCCCGCTGTCGATCTGTCGGCCCCACACTTCCCATACAGGGTAAGCAGTTGCTTAGTGGTTTATACCTATTTTTAGGCCTACACTACTGAGGAAACTTGGATTATCTTGTATGTTTCCTTTGCTTTTTAGATAGTTGTGGGGACTACTATGCAGAGTGGATGGCTTGTTTATTCTATCCTTTCTTCTAGGTGAATTTTTTTACAAAAGAAAGGTAGTACGTTTGGGCTAAGATCCCTAATCAGATATGAAATATAGGATGAAAGTAATACATTAGAGCCTGATATATATGTATATTCCAGGACCACACCCCTGGTTGGTGATGATCCGGATATTTTGGGACTGATGAGTATATCCCCTATGTCCCTAGGTGGTGGTGATCCCATGCGGGTGGAAGTCACCGAATGATATGCTTTATTATGCACTGAAGTACTGAATTATGCACTGGACTGCACTGTGTACTTTAATTTTACGGTGGTTTACCAATGATTTAAGATTCTGCTTTGGACTTTGAATAATAGTAGCGCCACATTGTTTTTTTCCTGTCTAGGATACAATTTTTGGTTATTATTGTCGTGCTGGCTGCTATGCGTTTTTTACTATAGGTAGCGCAGTATTGTCCAAATTATTGTGTCCATATGTAAGCACTACTTGGTAGAATGCATGCAGTATACACCATGATGCACCAGATTATATAAAATGAACTGTGAAATGTTTGAATATTGATATGCACTGTGTTTTTCTTTTTGTTAAGCTACCCCGGCAACCTACACCCATGCTGTGATAAGGTCCTGAAGAAGCTTGATTTGAAGTGAAACGTGTCGACCTATTGCAGACCTAATGCACACAGATCATGGTTGTTTTTTGGGAGCTGGTATTATTGTTTGTTGGGTATATTAACTATAAATAATATAGATCTGGAGATGTTTCATGTCCGAATACAGATATATCTATTTTTATACTAAAAAATTTGTAACTTTGGTTTTAGCAATTTTGGAATAAAAATATATCTTTTATAAAATTCTTGGTTATCTCGTGGTGTGCCGGCAAACGTCCATTACATGTGGGGATTTCCCACACTCCTTTTTTGCTATCACTATTTTGGGACGGTGGCACGCTCTAGAAAGAATTCTTTTGCTCTTTACCTATAGAACTAGGAGACAATTTTAATACAATAATCTGTCTCTTACAGCACCAGCAGAAAGCTCTCCCTATAGAACTAGGAGATGATTATAGAACAATAATCTGTCCCTTACAGCAACAGCAGGAACCTGACCCTATAGCAGTAGGCGATGATTTTAGAATAATAATCTGTCATTTACAGCAACAGCAGAAACCTCTCCCTATAGAACTAGGAGACGATTTTAGAACAATAATCTGTCCCTTACCGCACCAGCAGGAACCTCTCCCTATAGAACTAGGAGATGATTATAGAACAATAATCTGTCCCTTACAGCAACAGCAAGAACCTGACTCTATAGAGGTAGGCAATGATTTTAGAACAATAATCTGTCCCTTACAGCAACAGCAGGAACCTGACCCTATAGCAGTAGCCGATGATTTTAGAACAATAATCTGTCCCTTACAGCAACAGCAGGGACCTGACCCTATAGCAGTAGGCAATGATTTTAGAACAATAATCTGTCCCTTACAGCACCAGCAGGAACCTGACCCTACAGAACTAGGAGAAGATTTTAGAATAATAATCTGTCCCTTACAGCACCAGCAGGAACCTGACCCTATAGCAGTAGGCGATGATTTTAGAACAATAATCCATTCCTTACAGCAACAGCAGGAACCTGACCATATAGGAGTAGGCGATGATTTTAAACAATAATCTGTCCCTTACAGCAAAAGCAGGAACCTGACCCTATAGCAGTAGGCGATGATTTTGGAACAATAATCTGTCCGTTACAGCACCAGCAGGAACCTCTCCCTATAGAAATAGGAGATGATTATAGAACAATAATCTGTCCCTCACAGCAACAGCAGGAACCTGACCCTATAGCAGTAGGCAATGATTTTAGAACAATAATCTGTCCCGTACAGGAGCAGCAGGAACCTCTCCCTATAGAACTAGGAGATGATTATAGAACAATAATCTGTCCCTTACAGCAAAAGCAGGAACCTGACCCTATAGCAGTAGGCAATGATTTTAGAACAATAATCTGTCCCTTACAGCACCAGCAGGAACCTCTCCCTATAGAACTAGGAGATGATTATAGAACAATAATCTGTCCCTTACAGCAAAAGCA
>BLSH010490480.1:12005-23907 GCA_018402905.1 Glandirana rugosa
CCTTGGGGGGGCAATGTTAGAAGACTTCCTTTAGCAAATGCTGTCGGATCTACAGCGTATAGTGTGTTTTCCTGAGTTAGCTGTATCTGTTCCTCTGTTCCTGTGACCCGGATTGTCTGACTTTGTTGATCTCTGCCTGCACCGACCCCTGGACTGTCTACGACCACTCTCTTGCCTAGCCCTCCTGTACTTTGCTTGCCCGCCCATTGACGACCCAGCCTGAACCCGACTATCCGCCTGCTTGCTCCTCTTGTACCGCACCGCCAGCCTATTTCACGACCCAGCCTGTATGACCATTCTTCTAGTGCACGAGTGCACCACCGGACCTATACCATCACCAGTGACCCAGTCCGACCCTTGTGCCATCCTGCACTCCCGAGCCACCTGTCTACTCTACCAGGGGTTCCCGAGTCAGGGTCGTAAGGGAGGTTACCCACTGCATAAGTCAGACTCCTCCACCAGGTACGTAACACAGACAATCTACCTCACTCACCTCTATACCTGAACTACCATTCATCTAATACCCCCTCTTACTCCAGACCAAGGAATAATTATGCTAAGGTAAATCGCAGACCTCAGTGCACCTCCATACTCTTGACCTGCACATAAGGACTATGAAGGGTCACAACCGTACAAACAATATGTCCACACTAAAAATCTTATCCCTCAATACTAAGGGACTTAATCTCCCTGAAAAAAGATCACAAGTTTTAACCTTTATGCACAAAAACAGAGCAGATGTAGTCTTTCTACAAGAGACCCACTTCAGAGCCGACGCAATTTCAAAATTATTCAACCACAGATATCCCACTGTCTTCCATGCGCCTAACATGCACGTCAAAGCCAAAGGAGTTTCCATCCTCCTAGCTAAAAATTGTCCGCTTCAAATCAACCAAACCAAATCTGATCCAGAAGGACGGTTTGTCCTCATAAAAGGAACCCTCTCTAGGAAACCAGTCACACTAGTAAATATATATGCACCAAACTCCTCACATGTCATCTTCTTTCTCTCTCTCAAGAACCAAATTCTAGACTTTTGAGAGGGAATGTTGATAGTGGGAGGAGACTTTAATCTCCCTCTCAATCCATTGCTAGATACCTCTACAGGCACCTCATCAATTCAATACAGAACCCTAAGATCCATAAAAAAGAGCCTACTCGAGCTCACTTTACATGATTTGTGGCGCTCCCTCCATCTCCACACCAAAGATTACACCTTTTTCTCAGCCCCCCACAACAAATACTCCAGAATCAACACGATCTACATTTCCCAAAGAGACATCCCCTTAATACGACAGACATCAATCAAACCCATGTTCCTATTGGACCATCATCCCATGAGTCTAACAATTAACATTCCAGATGCCCCACAATGAGACTCTAGTTGGAGACTAGATCTTTCTATACTGACAGATCCCATCACTATACCGAGAGTTCAAAAACACCTACAACAATTTTTTCAAGACGTCACCCCACTAATAATCTGGGAGACACACAAATGCGTGATCAGAGGAGAACTCCTTGCTATCACAGCGGAACTCAAAAAAGCTTGACAAGCCCTTATAACTGACCTCCTTACCAAGATCTCAGCCCTAGAAAGATCACTTAAAAAATCACTAGCAGACATAACCCTACAGGAACTAATTAAGACTAGATCCGATCTAGAAAAACTTTGTCTTATCTCAAAAAACATTTTACGAGTTTGGTAATAAGGCAGGCAAACTGCTGGCCCGATCAATTGCAACGAAAAGAGCCAGCACTAACATTCACTCAATAACTAATGCTAACGGCGAGAAAATTGCGGCAAACCCCGATATTGCACAACAATTCATTACATACTACAAACAACTGTGTAACCTACACACAACAAATGCCTAGACAGGACACCCAACGAGACCGACTCTAATCAAAAATTTCCTAAAAAAATTTGGCCCCCCTCCTTTCCCTGAAAAGGAAGTAAAAGATCTAGAAAAGCCACTAACAACGGAAGAACTACCACTTGCCCTGAAACAAACGAAACCTGGAATATCCCCCGGCCCTGACAGCAGGCTCCTACAAAACCTTCATAGATCTACTTAGCAAACCTTTTTTAACAACTTTCAACTATTTAGCCCAGGGAGCTACCCCCTCATGTGACCTCTTAACGGCTCACATAACAGTAGTCCCCAAACCTGGAAAAGACCCATCCATTGTCCCCAACTACCATCCAATATCACTGCTAAATGTGGACCTAAAATTATTTGCCAAGATATTAGTGTTAGGGTTGATACATTGTCTAGGGAGGGTACCCTTAACCTCTCGGACCTTGGATCAATGTATGATACAATGCAGATATATCTGGAGACAGCCCCAAGAACAAATGACACGCACTCAATGATAAGTTCAAGGGATTGTCTTTATTATCATACATTAGGCGTCCCTTTATGGGGCAATATACGCCATAGATCATTCGAGAAATAGCAGATGTGTATTATAAGTATTGAAACTGGTAAAAACTGGTGTCCATTGTTACAAGATAAAAAAGTACGTTAGTTGCAGAATATTGTTGCAAAATACAAAACAACATTGTGTGACTAGCTGACCTCAGCTATTTCCTGAGAACCTAGCATAAGACATTCTCTCAAGATAAGGCCAGAAACAAGCCAGACTAACAGATATTTAAAGTGGAACCCTAGCATACAAAATGGATACCATCAAATCCTTTCAATTATCGAACAGAATACTTCCTCTGATCCCGCAGTCGATATCCCTCGATCAGATAGGTTTTATCCCGAGCAGAGAAGCCAGGGATAACACCCTGAAGGTGATCAGTATCCACCACTGGCTCACCACTAATAAACAACTGGGCTTTTTTCTATCTTTGGATGCAGAGAAAGCGTTCGATAGAGTGGCCTGGGACTATATGTCAGAAACGTTAAAAACATTAGGTATAGGAACACACGTGATGCAATATATACTAGCACTTTACCCTAACCCCACGGCAAGGGTACGTGTCAACGGTCACCTATCGGACGCCTTCTCCATTGCAAACGGGACTAGACAGGGTTGTCCCCTCTGACCCCTAATCTTTATACTGACCCTGGAACCCCTTCTCCGAAGCATTAGGAACAACCCCGATATTAGAGGCGTAAAAATTCAAGACAACGAGTTGAAACTGGCAGCTTTTGCCGACGACGTCCTTTTCTTAACTGAATCACACATCACTTTGCCCAATCTCCTGCAGGAGTTAACCAGCTTTAGGACAATCTCGGGGCTACAAATAAATCTCGGAAAATCTAGCGCACTGAATATCTCCCTACCCGCTCCTATCATACACCAATACAAACAAAATTATCTCTTCAAATGGAACACCAATGCCTTTACATACCTAGGTATCCAACTCCCAGTCAATCTGTCCGAACTGTATGCCAAAAACTTTCTGCCCATCCTACAATCTATCCACTAGGACCTTAAAACCTGGCCTACAGGATTGTTCTCATGGTTTGGTAGGGCAGCAACACTTAAAATGAACATTCTTCCTAGGATTCTATATGTTATGCAAGCCATACCCATCAAGCTTCCTAAAGAGTTTTTTGCCTTCTTGAAAAGAGCTTGCTGTGACTTTATATGGGCAAACAAATGTCCCTGAATCAGTATGGACAGATTGACCTTACCAAAATTAAAAGGGGGCATTGGACTTCCAGACTTTTCAAAATACCAAATCGCCTGTCAGCTCACCAGAAGGGTGACTGGAATGTCCATGCCGGTTCCAAAGCCTGGGTGACAATTAAACAGGCCTTCTCCTTGATCCCACGACGCCTTCTCCCATGGCTACGAAGCAGCCACTTTCCCCCAGGATGTAAACAACATCCATTGATAAATGCTACTCTACAAGCACTTGGGCTGAGCTGCCGACAACATGACATCTCCTCTACACCAGGTCCTCTCACACCGATATCACACAACCTAGAATTCCCACCAGGCCTGAACTCCCACCTGTTACCAGAGATGAATCCCAACTACGACCTGCAATCAGAGTTTTTCTTCCAGAATAACAAGTTTATGCACTATGACAATTTTTTAGAAGTGACCTCCAACACTTCTACTTACTTTTGGACGTGTCTACAACTAGAACACTTCTTAAATAATCCTAAACATAGATTGAGTCTCTCCAGACCATGTGCAGCCTTTGAAAAACTCTGCTCACGTACCACATCGCAAAGACACTTGATCTCAGAGATTTACACAATCCTATTTTCAAATATAGACGTCAAACACACCTCAATAACCAAAACATGGGAAAGGGAACTCAACATCAACCTAACTCCCGAGAAATGGGAAAACATTTTCACCCATACCCATAAAGGTTCTATTAACATCTCAGCCCAAGAAAATGGGTTTAAAATTTTGTCTAGATGGTACAAAACTCCCATACGTCTACACAAAATTAACCACGCCATCTCCCCAACATGCTGGCGATGCTCAAAAGAGACTGGGTCCTACCTCTACATATGGTGGACGTGTCCCAAAATTACACCCTTCTGGACAAAGGTACACCGTTTGATCACTCAGATCACCACATACCAGCTAGTCTTCTCCCCTGAACAGATGCTCCTCCATCACACAGCGATCCCACAGAAACACTACCGTAGATCCCTTGCACTCCACATGTTGACTGTAGCAAAAGTGGCCCTTCCAACCTGTTGGAAATCACCCACCCTGCCTACTATATTAGATTGGTTCAAAAGAATCAATAAAATTGAAGAAATGGAAGACCTCATCCACCAAGCGTAGGAGACACCACACAAATTCCGCACAATATGGACCTGTTGGCAACACTTTAAAACCTCGGAGGATTACACTTCGATAATAACCATCAAATAAACCCTAGAATGGACCCCTTAATGGAAGGAACTAATGACATCGCTCCTCCGGTGACTGACTCCAGAGACTAACAACCAACTACCCCCTCTTCCCAGACATAACCAGTTCCCCAAACATCACAGACGGCCTGGACACTACCTTTCCTGAACACCTGACAACCCCAACAAAAGAATTACCATAAAAGACTGAAGTGGATAACTGACATTACTATCCCTACCAAGCTGTCCCGAGGAAGGAGGTACACCTATGTAACGACTACACAATTTAACAATGCTTAGTGTGCTACCAACAAAAGTTTTGTCCAACAACATGTAACAAAAAAAAAAGAGGAGACTCAGAGTTGCCCTGGTGGGTCAGATCCCTGGGCCCCTACCCGGCCTAAAGCCTTTGTTCTAATGAATGATGTTAACCAAGTGTTGTGTAAAGATTAATGATTTCTATAGCTTTCAAATGACAACCCTGTCTATAAGGATGTCAGCAAACGTTTAATAGTCTTCTAACGGGTAACCAATGTCATTCCAAGAATGTTCCTTACTTTTGTTGTGTAGTTGGAACGCGGTACTTTAATAAAACACTTTTGGGAAAAAAAAAGGACACGAGGAGCTTTGGGGTTGCCCCCACGGGTTTCGCTCCTGTGCCCCTACCCGACCATAAGTTCCCATATGAGGTGGTCTGGAGGCACGGGGAGAGACCCCCCCGGGGCAACGTGATCATATGTTATACGATGAAACGGTTTTGTTCAACTATCTATAACCCTTCATCTGACGCTCATGGTTACCTAATTGTTATTTTTGAACTTATGACTTCAATTACATATATGCGCTAGCCTCATCTAAGAGAACAGAAACATATGTTCGATAGTCAATTTCTATGCAACGCTGTCTATCCAATAACGCTACATATCTCATGTTGTGTATGCTGTTTGCATTATTTCAATAAAACTAATTTGTAAATTTTGGCGTCCTGCCAGTAAATTTCATTTTGGGAGGTTAGCAACACTGTCCTCATCCCAGTTTTGGTTTTCCCTTCCCATCTGCTCCTGCACTTCCAGCTTTACCCTGATTATCGGTGTTCCTCATTTATGTATATTGTATATAGTTGTTAGGCTTTCTGTTTGCCAGTTATTAGTCAGGTATTCTGTCACTGGGTTTTTGGTTCAAATATATTTTTATGTTTGCTGTGTGCTGGTATTTGGATGGATTTTGTTTCAATGTAAATAAATCTCACTAAAAACATGCACATTCTGGTCTCAGTTTCCTGAGCGTAGTCTTGCAGATCTGACTGTTTCTGCTACTGATTCCAGACAGGCCTGCTTTTGGACCCCCCTACTTTGCTTAAGCGGTTCCCGACCGTGTTACGTGCATTTGCTGCTGCAGAGTGGCTCTGTAGGGCAAATCGATGTCTATTAACGCAATTGCAATTGACCCCTGATCGTCTGTCAGAGAGCCAGAATGGGGAACTGCTGATGTAAACACGGCGGTTTCCAATTCTGTGAGGGGGGACATGACAGATCTACTGATTCCTGTACTTGGGATCAGTTAAATCTGTCATGCCCCTGGCAGCCCAACCCCCATACAGTTAGAACACACACAGGGAACACAGGTAACCCCTAGAGTGCCTCCCCAGGGTAACCCCTTCCCTGCCAGTGACATTTATACAGTAAACAGTGCTTTTTTTTTTTTAGCTCTGATCGCTGTATAAATGTCATTGGTCCCAAAAAAGTGTCAAAAATGCCTGACGCGCCCCACAACATTGCAGTCCCTATAAAAATTGCAGATCGCCACCATTACTAGTAAAAAAAAAAAAAAAATAGTGAAAACGCCATAATTTAATTGCATGGTTTGTAAACGCGGCAACTTTTACACAAACCAATCAATATATGCCTATTGTGATTTTTTTTACCACAAATACATAGAAGAATATATATTGGCCAAAACTGATGAATAAAATTTGTTTTTTTATATTGTTTTTTGGACATGTATTATAGCAAAAAGTAAAAAATGTTGTTTTTTTTCAAAATTGTCGCTCTTTTTTTGTTTATAGCGGTGAACAGAAGTGATGCAGAGGTGATCAAATACCACCAAAAGAAAGCTCTATTTGTGGGAAAAAAAGGACATTAATTTCGTTTGGATACATAGTCGCACAACCGCGCAATTGTCAGTTAAAGTGACACAGTGACGAATCGCAAAACATGCTCTGATCCTAACATGGGAAATCCATACGGGACTGAAGTGGTTAATTATCATCAGTGGAGGAAACAGAAAACAGGATTATTATACTCGCTATAAAATCCTTTTCTTAGAGAGCATTGAGGGTCTCAGATCCTCCCCCACATTTCCTATTGTCCTCTGTTAGGACTGCTTGCGAGGTAGGAGGGGTCTTAGCCTTAAAGGGTTTTTAGCCTTTGTGCATCGAGTGTCCATTTCTACTATAGGTGACAGTATACCAAGCTACAGTTGTGCTCATAAGTTTATATACCCTGCCAAAATGTATGATTTCTTGGCCATTTTTCAGAGAATATGAATGATAACACAAAACTTTTCTTTCACTTATGGTTAGTGTTTGGCTGAAGCCATTTATTATCAATCAACTGTGTTTACTCTTTTTAAATCATAATGACAACATAGACTACCTAAATGACTCTGATTAAAAGTTTTAATTCTTGGGCTGTCTTGCATGAACTGCATGTTTGAGAGCTCCCCAGAGCGGTTCAATGATATTGAGGTCAGGAGACTAAGATGGCCACTCCAGAAACTTAATTTTATTCTGCTGTAGCCAATGACAGGTCGACTTGGCCTTGTGTTTTGGATCGTTGTCATGTTGGAATGTCCAAGTACGTTCCATGCGCAGCTTCCAGTATTTTTTTTGATAACATACTGCATTCATTGCCATCAATTTTGACCAAATCTCCTGTGCCTTTGTAGCTCAAACATCCCCAAACATTAGCGATCCACCTCCGGGTTTCACAAGCCTTGTTGACTTCTCTGCAAATGTAGCGTTCATGGTTGTGGCCAAAAAGCTCAATGTTGGTCTCATCACTCCAAATGACTGTGCCAGTAGGTTTGAGGCTTGTCTCTGTGCTGTTTGGCATATTGTAAGTGGGATACTTTGTGGCATTTGCGTAGTAATGGCTTTCTTCTGGCGACTCGACCATGCAGCCCATCTTGCCTCCTTTTTGTGCATCTTGAAACAGCCACACCACATGTTTTCAGAGAGTCCTGACATTATTTGTGTTTTTTTTCTTTGCATCCCAAACTATTTTTCTGGCAGTTGTGGCTGGAATTTTAGTTGGCCTGCCTGACTGTAGTTTGGTTTCAACAGAACCTCTCATTTTCCACTTCTTGATTAGAGTTTGAACACTGCTGACTGGCATTCTCAATTCATTGGATATCTTTTTATATCCCTTTCCTGTTTTATACAGTTCAACTACCTTTTCCCGCAGATCCTTTGACAATTCTTTTGTTTCCCCATGATTCAGAATCCAGAAATGTCAGTGCAGCACTGGATGAAAGATGCAAGGGTTTGTAAGGAGTCCAAAAAGTCATTGACCTTTTATACACACACATTAATTACAAGCAAACACATCACAGGTGAGGATGGTTACCTTTAATAGCCATTCAAATCCCTTTGTGTCAACTTGTGTGCATGTAATCAGGCCAAAATCATCAGGGTATGTAAACTTTTGATCAGGGTCATTTGGGTAGTTTCTGTTGTCATTATGATTTAAAAAGAGTAAACACAGTTGATTGATAATAAATGGCTTCAGCCAAAACACTAACCACTAGTGAAAGAAATATTTTTGTGTTCTCATCATATTCTCTGAAAAATGGCCACTAAATCATAAAATCTGCCAGGGTATGTAAACTTATGAGCACAACCGTATGCCCCAATGAACCCCAAGAGATGATTTGAAAAACGAACATACATGAAACTGAACTTCAAAGGAATGGACTCATTTATGAACAGTATCAACCAACAACCTGGTTTTCAGCGCAAATCATCAGGTTGCACAGCCTCATTCAGGGTCATGCAATCATGTACATTTCCTAGAAAGTCCCCAAACCTCTTGCTTTGTGCCCTTTTACCAAGCAAGAAGGAGCACATGAAAAAATGAATGGGAACTTCCTAGGAAACAGATGTGACCCAAGAATGTCTAGGCTCATTTTTACTGGACACCAGATTGTTTGCTGAGAGTCACCTGCTGCAAGTTACACTCCTACTGAGTTTATCTTTAATGTGCACAAAATAAAAGCTCATTTTGGCATGTTTATGAAAACATTTGTAAAATGCAGTTAACGCTATCTGTAACCATTTTAATAAATACAAAAATTGTGAGGATAGATATTGCTTTTTCTTTAAAACTGTAACATATACCATACTATAAAATGCTTCTAAATTATCGCTTTAGAATAAAACCCTCAATTAAATATTATGCACTTTTCTTGTTAATTTGAAAAGAAAATAATCCCTCTAAAATGCTTGTTATATCAACTTTTTATTGTAGCATATGTAAACCTTCTCATACAAATAGTAGGATAAAATGGGAAAAGACAGTTTAAGCATATGTAAAAAATTTCAATTAACGTGCCGCGCTTCTAGTGTGCAGATCCTCCCACCGGTTACACTCTCCATACTGTCCTCTTTGCCACTCCCCCCAGGAGAGATGGTCAATGTGAATTGTGTATATTATTATTGATTATATGAATTTTGGGGTAATTTATTAAGCTTTGCTTATATGCATTTTGGACTAATTCATTGATTTCTCTTATTTGTTTTTTTTTTTTTTTCATGGATTTGGTTTTCAGGGTGAACACAGAGTTTAATAGAAGCATGGCACATTAACTGAATTTTTTTTTCTTTGCACAGTATATGGGAATGTAAGAAGTGCCTGCAGCTGACACTGTAGAATTCAATATAACTGATTTTAGGTCACTCACAAGGCTTCTTGTTTATTTAAAGTACAGGGTGGGCCATTTATACACCTTAATAAAATGGGAATGGTTGGTGATATTAACTTCCTGTTTGTGGCACATTAGTATATGTGAGGGGGGAAACTTTTCAAGATGGGTGGTGACCATGGTGGCCATTTTGAAGTCGGCCATTTTGAATCCAACTTTTGTTTTTTCAATAGGAAGAGGGTCATGTGACACATCAAACTTATTGGGAATTTCACAAGAAAAACAATGGTGTGCTTGGTTTTAACGTAACTTTATTCTTTCATGAGTTATTTACAAGTTTCTGACCACTTATAAAATGTGTTCAATGTGCTGCCCATTGTGTTGAATTGTCAATGCAACCCTCTTCTCCCACTCTTCACACACTGATAGCAACACCGCAGGAGAAATGCTAGCACAGGCTTCCAGTATCTGTAGTTTCAGGTGCTGCATATCTCGTATCTCCACAGCATAGACAATTGCCTTCAGATGACCCCAAAGATAAAAGTCTAAGGGGGTCAGATCGGGAGACCTTGGGGGCCATTCAACTGGCCCACGACGACCAATCCACTTTCCAGGAAACTGTTCATCTAGGAATGCTTGGACCTGACACCCATAATGTGGTGGTGCACCATCTTGCTGGAACTATGATGTCAGTGATAGGGAATTGCTGGCCATCAAGTCGGCTTTGGACGAATGGCGGTACCTCCTGGAAGGAGCAGCTCACCCGGTATTGGTTGTTACTGACCATAAAAACCATAAAAAAACCATATGCTGTGAAGATACGAGATGTGCAGCACCTGAAACTACGGATACTGGAAGCCTGTGCTAGCATTTCTCCTGCGGTGTTGCTATCAGTGTGTGAAGAGTGGGAGAAGAGGGTTGCATTGACAATCCAACACAATGGGCAGCACATTGAACACATTTTATAAGTGGTCAGAAACTTGCAAATAACTCATGAAAGAATAAAGTTATGTTAAAACCAAGCACACCATTGTTTTTCCTGTGAAATTCCCAATAAGTTTGATGTGTCACATGACCCTCTTCCTATTGAAAAAACAAAAGTTGGATTCCAAATGGCCGACTTCAAAATGGCCACCATGGTCACTACCCATCTTGAAAAGTTTCCCCCCTCACATATACTAATGTGCCACAAACAGGAAGTTAATATCACCAATCATTCCCATATTATTAACCACTTGACCACTGGGCACTTAAACCCCCTTCCTAACCAGACCAATTTTCAGCTTTCAGTGCTCTCACATTTTAAATGACAATTACTCAGTCATACTACACTGTACCCATATGAAATTTTCGTACTTTTTTTCACACAAATAGAGCTTTCTTTTGGTGGTATTTAATCACCATTGGGGTGTTTATTTTTTGAGCAATAAATGGAAAAATACCGAAAATTTTGTAAAAAAATGCATTTTTCTTTATTTCTGTTATAACATTTTGCAAATTAGTAATTTTTCTTCATAAATTTTGGCCAAAATGTATACTGCTATATGTCTTTGGTAAAAATAACCCAAATTAGTGTATATTATTTGGTCTTTGTGAAAGTTATAGAGTCTACAATCTATGGTGCCAATCACTGAAAATTGATCACACCTGATGCACTGACGGCCTATCTCATTTCTTGAGGCTATAACAAGACAGAAAAGTACAAATACCCCCCAAATGACCCCTTTTTGGAAAGTAGACAGTCCAACATATTTAGTAAGAGGCATGGCAAGTTTTTTGAAGTTGTCATTTTTTCCCACAATTTTTTGCAAAATGAAGATTTTTTTTTTCAGTTTTTTTTCCACAAAATTGTCATATTAACAGGTTATTTCTCACACCCAGCATATGCATACCACCAATTACACCCCAAAACACATTCTGCTACTCCTCCTGAGTATGGTGATACCACATGTGTGAGACTTTTACACAGCCTGGCCACATACAGAGGCCCGATATGCAGGGAGCACCATCAGGCGTTCTAAGCACATAAATTACACATATAATTTCCTGACTACCTCTTGCACTTTTGAAGGTCCTGGAGCACCAGGGCAATGGAAACGCCCAAAAAATGACCCCATTTTGGAAAGTAAACACCCGAACTT
>BLSH010490480.1:42229-54944 GCA_018402905.1 Glandirana rugosa
TACTTTGGCAGTTAGTAACGTGGAGACAATAAGTGTGAAGAAAAATTTCAGACACATAGTGAAATTTACTTTGGCAGTTAGTAACGTGTAGACAATAAGTGTGAAGAAAAAGTTCAGACACAGTGAAAATAATAACGGCGATTACTAACGTGTAGACAATAAGTGTGTGTACACAAGACGTGGGTGATACACAGACTTTAAAAAGAAGTGTGAATAACAGAGGTGCAATGATTGACGGTTTCATTTAAAGTGACACAGACTTTAAAAAGAAGTGTGAATAACAGATGTGCAATGATTGACGGTTTGATTTAAAGTGACACACAGACTTGAAATAATTGTCAGAAGAGATGTGCACTGATTCCCGGTTTCATTTAAAGTGACACACACATTTTGCAGAACAGTGACATGGGTACTCCTGGCTTATTTATACTTTTTTGACACAGTTTGAAGATGATTTTAGAACAGTTCTATGGCCTCTAATGTTAATTAATACTTTTCAGACCCATTTTGAAGATGATCTCCATTTTTGCATTTTTTATGTTTTTATTTTTTAAAAATATTTAAAGTTATTTCCCTGTCCCCATTTCTTTGTAGGTCACTTGTCCCACCCTTACCCACATTTCCTTCCCTTTGCAGACCTCTAGGACCTTCCAGGACTATTTTACAGCATTTTTTGTGCCTGAAAGTCCGGGTCTCCATTGATTTCAATGGGGTTCGGGGTCCGGGACAAAGTTCGGGTTCTGTCCGGACCCGAACCCGGACTTTGTCCCGAAGTTCGGCCAAACCAGCAGAACCTGGACTTCTAGAAGTTCGCTCAACTCTAGTCCTTTACCAATTGCCCTGCCAGAGGCCCACGCCCCCAGGACCCCTGCTCAGGATCCCCTCTTCAATACGGCGGATTTATTCCTCAAATTTTGTAATCTCCTAGAGAGAGGCCTGGCGAATACGGCTGCGAAAATTACAGGAGACATAAAGGCAGACTTTCTCATCTTAGGCTCCAGAATGGAGGCCATTGAACAAAAATTGGATATTACGGTGGCCAGAACTAACCAAAACTCTGCTCATATTCAAGTATTGCAAGATCAACTAGACACAGCTTTAGCCAGAATTGACAACCTTGAAAATAGATCGAGACGATACAACTTCAGAGTGAGGGGCCTACTGGAATCCATCATGGAAGTCACGCCAGCGATCCAGGACCTGATCCTTGCTTTGATCCCCAATGTGCCTAAACACAGACTGGAATTGGTCAGAGCCCACAGAGCCTTGTGTCCCCCAAGGAAAGACGATTCCCCCAGGGACATAATTGTAAAACCACACTTTTATGCCATTAAAGAAGAAATACTGAAAGCTTCCCGTACCAGTCCCACTATCACCTGTATGGGGCCCCAATCCCAGATCTTTGTGGACCTGTCCCCAACCACTATTCAAAAATGGAGAGCCCTCAAACCACTCCTCCAAGTTCTCCAACAGAAAGAACTTAAATCCTGGTGGGCCTTTCCTTTCGCTGTCAAATTCGTTTTTAAAGGAAAACCATTCTCATTTTCAACACTCCCACAGGGCGAAAAACTCCTAAATCTTCAGTTCATTTCACAAGAAGCCCCGATGGACCTAACTGACCCCGCCGGCTCCCAAAGGAAACAACCTCTTCCAGCAAGCCCAGTCTCTCCACTCTGGACCAAGTCTAAGAGGAAGAAGGCTAAGGATAACAGACCTCCATAACTCCATCTCCAGACACCTTGGGACCATTCAAATTTTTCATGGGTCGTGTCTTTCCTTGAGAACGAAGAAGGCTTCTTCATGTCTTAGTGTGACAGCCTAGAATCTGGGGCTGCCACACTCCCCTATCTTAACCTTTTAGTCACTGTTGATTTGGGTTGGTTCTTATTTAAACTTTTGGATCAGTTGAATAGTTAAGTGCTCATTCTAGCCTTCAGAAAGTGTATTCCTTATAATTGTTATGGTTGCACTCTAAGATAGAATTGGGCCTAGGGGCATTCGGATGGGCCCCCATGCGCCTCCACTCACCTCCGGGACTTCCTTAGATCTCCTTGGGTTGATTCTGTAAATAGTGCTAATTCAGAAGGTCAAAGGCACCTTCATCCCTTATTCGAAAAATTGAAAATGGATAAAGAAATGGGATTTTTATGGTGCCGACAAAATGGAACTCGAATAGGTTAAAATATACAAAATGTTTATTTTATCATACACATATAAAAGAAAAAACTCAAATATATAAAATATCCATCACATGTGGTAGTATACACTACACTACTACCACTGGGATACAGTTGATTGGAATAATCCGGGTTTTATCACATTGCCTGTATGTTCAACATGTTTTGTAGTTCTTTGCTTCATCAGGAACTTTTTATAGGCGTGGATAAATTCTAAATGGATAACAAACATATTTTTATAAAACAATACCAACAAAATACAAACTACATTATATAGATATACATTGTTATGGAAGTCTCCCTACCAAGTTTTTATATTTAGACACAGAACCAAACATATGAATCCTTAATCTTAGTATTAGACTTTCTATTGTCTTATTTTTATTATTCTAATTTAACTGATCGGAGATCAGAATGAAATAATCCTACCGAAAAAACCAACTGAGCTGAATCCAATCCTGGGAAAATAGGTCCCAAAACTTAGGCTGCAGAGTGGAACAATAATACATGGTCCCTTCATTGGGATGATATTTTATATCTATTAATACAAACATGTATTATATACATGGGGATGAATCAATCCACTACATCTGAGATGGGGACATAACCCATAGGGGGCCCCATCCCAGTTTTGGTCCTCGTTCAAAATTAAAACCCAGATTCCCATATATAGGGACAATAGGCAGGGAATGAATAGACACAGAGGCTTAGAATAGGAACAATCTAGATGCTTCTGCAAAAGCACAGATTTTTTATATATATATATATATATATATATATATATATATATAGAATCAATTAAATACCTGTCAAGTTTGTCTTGATAAGAATCAAGGATCAAACGCGGTTGCTTCAGGAAGAAACCATATAAAGAATGGTAAATCTGGTCAGACAATCGAAGGGGCCCCAACTGGGTTCCAATTATTTCTCTCCCATGGGTGGTGAGATAGATAATTGCACTGTGGGAAAAAAAAGAACCACAATAGGACTTAATCCATTGGATGCTCGGGAAAAAGTGCCACCAAAAGTGCACTCCTCCCCAGGAAATCCAAAGAGATCCATTTCAATTGGAAAAAAAGACAGTAAAACATTTGATCACAAAATATGGATACTAAATAAGCATACCTATTCATAGGCCTCCGAACATATGGTGTTACCCCGCAAAGAACAACCAAGAATATTGGGTGCGAGGAACACACTGTCCTCTCGTACCTTTATAGGAAGCAGTCCTCACTCCAATCAGGCGGTGTCTGACGTCACCGCCATACGATTGCGGACAGTATAGCCAAAGCGCATGCGTTAACGTCAAGCGAACGTACAAGACGGACGTGTGAGGAACGTCAAAACGAACGCATGACGTATCACGCATGACAACAATTCTTCAGCCGCCATCTTGGAAAATCCCCAGTGAATGGGAAGAGACCAAGCAGCGGTATTTGAACTGGAGGGAAAGAAGGTGAAAAATGGGCCCAAAGGGAGGAGTCCACAAACTGGATCCTCCTGAATGCCTGGAGGGCCAATTGATCTCAGATGGAAAAACACTCAAGGAGAGATGCAGTCCTTCCTAGGACAAAATGATCACGCCTCCTGTGGATGGAAAGGTGTTTCATTCACCATATTCAAAGTGCTACTCAGAGGGCCAAGTTTTTTGGTTGTGTTTGTATCATTGGTGCTTGATACGTATTTGGAAATGGCAAACTATTGTGGGGAGGCCTTTGATGGCCTTATGGACAAATTCCATCAAACACAGAGTAAAACCTTAGGGGGTATGAATACTGATCAGTTTTTTCTTAAGTTGAGACGCCTATTAGAAAGGAAATCGCGTCTGTATTGGAACAGACGTTATTTCCAAAAGTATATTGAGGATAAAATAGTACCTTGGGGCCTCCGTATTCAGATCTTCCCAAACCTATGGAAAATCGAGGGAGATCTGAAAAAAGAATGGGAGGACAATATGCAAAAATGTTCCTTTAAAATGATGGACATGCTATGTATTCAATATTCCACTGAACTAAAATTGGTGGACATTGAAATAGAAAAGATCTATAGTGAAAATAATCAAATCACTTCAGAGAAAACTTTCTCTGAAAATGAAGATATCCTTAAAGTCCACCTAGAGTCCTTTGTGGCCAATATTTTAAAAACCAAAGAACAAAAATTCCTCAGGGATAAGTTGGCCTATGACTCCAATGGGGCCTACAAATTGACGGCCCCAGGGAGGAAACGGAATTCCAAGAGAATGCCAAATCCCGCTGAACACACTGACTCAGATGTTTCACCTCTCTCTTCAATTTCATTTTCACAGGTCTCTTCCAATCGTAACAATCAACCTTCTCAGGTATCTCAAAAACGGAAAAGTGAAGCAGTGGGTAATCGATCTTCTGCATCTAAACGCACTAATTCAAATAGTTCACGTCATCAGTCACGCACATCGCACTCTTCAAATTCTGAATCTTCCACTATTCGTACTCACTCTGAATCACGTTCAACTGGCACACCATCTTTACATTCTATCACATCTTCTGAAATCAAGGTAAGCGCACCTTCCACTAATTCACAATTTATGTAGTAAAATATTCACCTCTTTGCTCACAAGTTAATGTTTAAAATCATACATGATAAAGACTTTAAATCAACTAGTTCATTATCAAATCCTCTTTGGCAAGGCTTTTCTCTAAATGATATTAAAGCATTAGAAGATCTCATGGAATTGTGGGAAGAGGAAGGTGGTGATGACTCCTCTTCGCTCTCCTCGGAGAAGACCCCCTTAATGGGGTCTCCCGAGGTGACCGGAGATGACTCCACCATCTTCCCTCCAATAAAATCCTTCAAACCCAAATCTAAATCCTTTCCCCTTCTACAGGGAAATCTCAACATTTGGGCGTTTACCCAACAAGTGGCCCGAGAAATTGAAGCCACAAGTTGGCACTTTTCAAGACCCTCCAATCTTTCTCAACTACAATCAGAAGCTTTAACATCCCTGATCCAAAATCCACATATAGTCATAAAGCCCGCTGACAAGGGCGGCAATATAGTGATAATGGATTCAGATCAATATGAAACCATGGTTTACTAGATCCTAAAAAACAAGGATTGGTATAAGCGGGTCACTAAATCTTTTGTTGAAGTAACGTACATTAAATATAAGAATCTAATTGCCAAAGCTTACAACAAGGGAATAATTGATAAATCAACCTGGAAGTTCTTGCATGTGGCTAATCCAAGAACTCCCACGTTGTATGCATTGCCCAAGATACACAAAAATTCACTTAAACCTCCCGAGAGACCAATTGTCTCCGGCAATGGTTGTTTAACTGAACATGCCAGTGAGATGATTGACAGCTACATACGTCCACATGTTCTCATGCTGCCTTCTTACATACAGGACAGTTCAGATTTTCTTCGAGCCCTCAATGGTATCTTCATTCCTGAGGATGCCTGGTTGGTGGCTATAGATGTTGAGGCCCTCTACAGCTCCATCCCCCATTCCCTTGGGGTTGGGGCTGTAGAGGGTTTCATCTCTCAACGAGACACTACAGCTGAACTTTTCAACAAGTTCATCTTGGAATTGTTGGAATTTCTTCTGACCCACAATATTTTTTTGTTTCAGGAATCCCACTACCTCCAGATACAGGGTGTGGCAATGGGGACCAAGTGTACCCCCTCCTATGCCAACCTGTATCTGGGGGGGTGGGAGGAGGAAATCTTTTTTGGTGAATCCAATCTATGCTTCAGTGAAAAGATTCTCCTCTGGCGAAGGTTCATTGATGATATCTTCATGATATGGACCGGAACCAGAGGGGAATTAGACATCTTAATTGAATCTCTAAAGGTGAACAAATTTAATTTGAACTTCACATACCAATGTCATCAACACCGTATTGATTTCTTAGACATTGGGATCTTTGTCAATAGTGATCATAGCCTGGGCTCGACTTTATTTCGTAAACCATCTTCAGGTAATACATTACTGCATGCTACCACCTCTCACCCTGCTCCTTTGGTAACCAGTATACCCTATAGCCAATGCCTAAGAATAAGACGAAATTGCACAGATTCAGTTGATTTTGAGTTTGAAGCCAAGTCTTTACAGGCTCGTCTGCTACGGCGTGGCTATAGCAGATCTTGCCTTAAAAAAGCTTACCATTGAGCAAAAAATGCATGACAGAGACACCTTGATTCATTCCACAAAAAAACAAAAAATTGACTTCCAAATCCACCACCAGGTTAATTATTAAATACTCATCACATCATTACAAAATCAGACGCATTGTACAAAAGTACTGGCATCTCTTAACAGCAGGTGAAATTATTTCCAAATATATAAATTCATATCCTGAAATAACTTTTAAACGTTCGCATTTTTTCAAGGACAAGCTCGTCCATAGTCACTATACAAAAGGGAGGGACAACATTACCAAGAAATGTGGCATTGCACCATGTGGTAATTGTAATTTTTGTACGTATGTTACCCAAACTCGGGTCATTTATCTCCCAAATGGCCAAGAATGGAAACCAACTTTCTTTGTCAATTGCCGGACGATAGGCATCATATACTTGATGCAGTGTGATTGTGGTGCCTACTACGTTGGCAAGACAAAAATACCTTTTTTTCATCGCATTCGTGATCATGTGTCCTTGATCAAGAAAAAAGGAATGGAGACCCCAATTAGTAGACATAGTGGTCTACACCATGGCTTTGATCTGTCATTCATTCATTTTGTTGCCCTTGATCATGTTCCTCCCCATAATAAAGGGGGTGATTGGGACAAATGTCTACTGCAAAGGGAGGCAAGGTGGATCTTTCAGCTGTCTGCGACTAAATATCCAGGCCTCAATGAGGCGATGAGTTTCAAACCTTTTCTATGATAGTGTGTGTATATATATATATATATATATATATATATATATATATATATATATATATATATATATATTTTGCCGATAATAATATTTTTTAGACACCTGGTGATCTCCTTTCTCCTTTCCATCTATGACCTAAGTCCCAACAAACAACCTCAACCATCAATTCAAACAGATGGTGCCATTTGCTGTACATATTAAATATTATAACAATGCTAGTCTCTTTTCTCCTTTTTGGAATCAAATAAAAATGTCTGAACATTTAAACATTGTAACATGTATCCACTTGAACCAACCATATGATTATATAAACCCACTTTTTGAGAATCGGGTTCAATTTATAAGGTGATTTGTTATATATTTATTTTTATTTTAATCCTGTTGTGGAACAATTGGGCTGAGCCAACCAATGGGAATTGTGCCCTTATATTTTTTTAGGCTGTACGGACGGGGGGACGTCTCTATCGGTACTTTCGATCATCTCCAGATCGGGGGTCCTGCGTTTGGCCCTGCGGCGTCCCTCCAAACCTTTTCCATCACAATTCTTCTTTCACTGTCCTCTACACTGCACATGGGCTCTGTTCCTTGTCCATGTGCAATATATTTTTCCATCCACAGGAGGCGTGATCATTTTGTCCCAGGCAGGACTGCATCTCTCCTTGAGAGTTTTTCCATCTGAGATCAATTGGCCCTCCAGGGATTCAGGAGGATCCAGTTTGTGGACTCCTCCCTTTGGGCCCATTTTTCACCTTCTTTCCCTCCAGTTCAAATACCGCTGCTTGGTCTCTTCCCATTCACTGGGGATTTTCCATGATGGCGGCTGAAGAATTGTTGTCACGTGCGATACGTCATGCGTTCGTTTTGACGTTCCTCACACGTCCGTCTTGTACGTTCGCTTGACGTTAACGCATGCGCTTTGGTTATACTGTCTGCAATCGTATGGCGGTGACGTCAGACGCCGCCTGATTGGAGTGAGGACTGCTTCCTATAAAGGTACGAGAGGACAGTGTGTTCCTCGCACCCGATATTCTTGGTTGTTCTTTGCGGGGTAACGCCAAACATTCGGAGGCCTATGAATAGGTATGCTTATTTAGTATCCATATTTTGTGATCAAATGTTTTTACTGTCTTTTTTGCAATTGAAATGGATCTCTATGGATTTCCTGGGGAGGAGTGCACTTTTGGTGGCACTTTTTTCCGAGCATCCAATGGATTAAGTCCTATTGTGGTTCTTTTTTTTGCCACAGTGCAATTATCTATCTCACCACCCATGGGAGAGAAATAATTGGAACACAGTTGGGGCCACTTCGATTGTCTGACCAGATTTACCATTCTTTATATAGTTTCTTCCTGGAGAAACCGCGTTTGATCCTTGATTCTTATCAAGACAAACTTGACAGGTATTTAATTGATTCTATATATATATATATATATATATAAAAATCTGTGCTTTTGCAGAAGCATCTAGATTGTTCCTATTCCAAGCCTCCGTGTCTATTCATTCCCTGCCTATTGTCCCTATATATGGGTATCTGGGTTTTAATTTTGAACGAGGACCAAAACTGGGATGGGGCCCCCTATGGGTTATGTCCCCATCTCAGATGTAGTGGATTGATTCATCCCCATGTATATAATACATGTTTGTATTAATAGATATAAAATATCATCCCAATGAAGGGACCATGTGTTCATGTATTATTGTTCCACTCTGCAGCCTAAGTTTTGGGACCTATTTTCCCGGGATTGGATTCAGCTCAGTTGGTTTTTTCGGCAGGATTATTTCATTCTGACCTCTGATCAGGTAAATTAGAATAATAAAAATAAGACAATAGAAAGTCTAATACTAAGATTAACGATTCATATGGTTGGTTCTGTGTCTAAATATAAAAACTTGGTAGGGAGACTTCCATAACAATGTATGTCTATATAATGTAGTTTGTATTTTGTTGGTATTGTTTTATAAAAATGTTTGTTATCCATTTAGAATTTATCCACGCCTATAAAAAGTTCCTGATGAAGCAAAGAACTGCGAAACATGTTGAAAATACAGGCAATGTGATAAAACCCGGATTATTCCAATCAACTGTATCCCAGTGGTAGTAGTGTAGTGTATACTACCACATGTGATGGATATTTTATATATTTGAGTTTTTTCTTTTATATGTGTATGATAACATAAAAATGTTGTATATTTGAACCTATTCGAGTTCCATTTTGTCGGCACCATAAAAATCCCATTTCTTTATTCATTTTCAAAATCTCCTTGGGTTGAGTTTTCTGTCCCGGATGGGACAGATGGTATTGAATACCTTGATGGTTTTCAGATTGTTCCCTCCTTGGAGGGCAGGGATTGCGGGTCAGAGGGGGCCTTTAACCCCTCAGACTCCTCTCCCATAAGCATTCTATAGGAGTAACTGTCTCTACCAGATCCTATTTTCTTCTGTCTCTCTTTCCCTATTTTCTTTTCCTTTCACAACGCACCTAACAGTTATTATGTTTTAGCCAATCCTGGTCCAGCCGGCTCTGCATTGGGGTTCCCGGATGTCCTTGAATTCTCCTCTATCTCAGGGGGAACGGCCAGACAGGCGGTGAGTGATGCTGTAAACACGAACTTTGACCCCCACAGGTTCCATGGCTAAAACTCCGCAAATACACCTTAAAATAGCCACCCATAATGCCCAGGGCCTAAATTCTCCTATAAAAAGGAGAAAAGTCCTGGATCACTACAAATTCCTCAAACTGAATGTGATCCTGATTCAGGAGACCCATTTCCCGCAACGGTACAGCCCCAACTTTCTCCATTCAGCCCACTTTCTTCTTAGCTAAAGCAGAGTCCAAAACAAAAGGGGTAGCCATGCTAATCTCTAAAGCATGCAACTTCGCCCCCTGTTTTGAAATCAAAGACCCGGAAGGGAGATTTGTCCTCCCTGAAGGGAGCCTATATGCCCTTGTTTCTTACTATGCCCCGAATAAAGGCCAATCAAACTTTTTTAAATCGCTATTTTATACCATCCAAACCCATTTGGAAGGCAGAATAATACTGGGGGGAGATTCCAACATCGCTTTTTGACCAAGGTCTTGATAAATCTAGACCCCTAGGTGATCAACTGATGCGACCGTCCAAAGCAAGCCTCAAAATGGCCAAACTACTCCACACACTCAATATGTCGGATGCTTGGAGGGAATTTAACCCAGCCAAGAGAGACTTCACACATTATTCTGCCCCCCATAACTCCTATGCACGAATAGACCATTTTCTAGTACAGACAAACACGATACCCCTAGTAATGTCCTCACGAATATACAGTCGATACAGCACTCTCGGACCATTCTATAGTGACTCTGCAAATTCGGTCGGACCCACATTACGCGAGACAGGCTCCATGTAGGCTGAATGAGTCATTGCTGGCCGACCCAGTCAAAATCACTGAAATCAATAATTCCCTCAAGGAATGCTTCCTTCTCAACAACACAGAAGGTATCTCTGCTGAAACCCTCTGGGCTGCCCACAAGGCCTTCATCAGGAGAAAACTCATTCAGATATCTTCCCAAATAAAAAAGGAGAGATTGGCTGACCTAGTCAGAATTGAAAAATCTTACATGTCACTTCAGGCATTACACAAGGCTAACCCCTCCAAACTCCTAGCCGCCTAACTGGATAAAGCTAGACTGGAACTGAATTTAGCCCTAAAGGCTAAAGCAGAAAATCTATCTGTTGGAGTGGACAAAAATTTTACACGCAGAGCGGCAAATTAGGCTCAATGCTGGCTACAAGGCTGACTCCCCGACCTCGCCAGTTCACGCTTCCCAAAATTAGAATCCCCGGAGAGGGCCTCACATCTAACCCGACGAAAATCTTAGACACTTTCCATAGATTCTACACAGACTTATACAGCCCCCCCAAACAGAACCATATAGACTCCACTCTATCGTTCCTGGATGACATTCCCCTCCCCTCCCTCTCGGCTGAACACAATCTTACTCTTGAGGCAGATATCACGTAAGGGGAGATCTTGGCGGTCATCAAGGACCTGAGAAAAGGGTCTACCCCAGGTCCGGACGGACTGTCGGTTCCCTATTAAAAAGACCTTCGCTGAGACTCTTTCTCCCTTCCTGTCTAAATTCTTTAACTCTGTAACTAGGGGTTCCCCTATGGACCTGCAGCTTTACTTGGCATTCATCACAGTGATACCGAAACCAGATAAGAACCCCAAGGAAGTAGGTAATTACAGACTGATTTCATTAATCAACAACGACATTAAAATTCTGACAAAAATCCTGGCCATCATACTAGCTTCTTTTATCAATGCCTACATACACAAAGACCATGTGGGCTTCATTCCAGGGAGACAGGGCCCGGACCAGACACGCAGAGCTATTGATCTGATCTCCATCTTGCAATCCAATTGGGAGGGAGGCCCAAAGCAACGAGGCATGGTCTTGTCATTAGATTTACAGAAGGCCTTCGATTCTGTATCTTGGACATACATAATTACGCTCCTAGAGAGATGGGGATTAGGCCAGCGTTTCATAGGCACTATTAAAGCTCTATACTCTTCTCCCATGGCCCGAATAAGGCTCCAGGGATTCCACTCAAGAAACATAGCGAAAGGGACAAGACAGGGATGCCCCTGTCTCCACTTATCTTTGCTATTGCCATAGAATCATTAGCGATCGCTATCCGTCAAAACCCATACATCAAAGGAATGACCTGCAGGGCCCAGAGTCATAAATGTGCTCTTTTTGCAGATGACATCCTCTTATTCATCACATCCCCCCACACCCCGCTGCCCATTTTAAACCACACTTTAGACCTATTCGCGAAAATTTCAGGGCTTAAAGTTAATTACTCTAAATCCCATGCAATGAACATTTCGCTTCCACCTGAAATGATCACTTCTCTGCAACACTCATTCCATTTCCAATGGAGTCCATCTTCAATTAAATACTTAGGCATTAACCTAACAGCAAAATGAGAAGAGCTATACACTAGCAATTATCCTCCCACATATCGTAAACTCGAGGATGACCTGAAAGCTTGGTCGAATAACAGACTCTCTTGGCTGGGTAGAATAAACGCAGTCAAAATTACCCTCCTGCCGTGGATACTGTATCTATTCCGAGCCCTACCCATAACTATTAGAAAAGACCATCTCAAGGCATTTCAGAGCAAAATCCTTAGATTCGCCTGGGGAAACTCGGGTTATAGGTTCCCCCAAAACATCTTATACTGCCACTAGCGTTGAGCGAACCCGGACTGTAACGTTTGGGTCCGTACCGAACTTTGGGGTGTCCGGGACCCGGACCCGAACACGGACGTTTCAAAAAACGTTCGGGTTCAGGTTCTGGTAGTTGATCACGCATGTTGAATAGCTGCAGGGCAGCCAATCAACAAGCGTTTCACTGCTTGGGCTTGCAAAAAACTTTGCAGGCACAAGCCCAGGCCCAGGGCCTGTGGGGTTTCAAGCCATGCCTGGGTTTGCAATGTCAGGCCCAAGCGAGTTGCGATCACCGTCATATTCTACAAAACCCCCTTGGATATTGGGCTCAAAGGGGTCCGCTTAGATTCCTAAAACGAGACTTTACGGAACTCTACCAGAAAAGATTATCAATACCCATCCCGAGCCTTATCTATGTCATAGGTGCCGTCCTCCCATTAAAACTGACGCAAATAAG
>BLSH010490480.1:74183-92288 GCA_018402905.1 Glandirana rugosa
CATCCAACGACTGTCACGTACCTGGTGGTGGAGTCTGCAACTGCCGAGGACAGCCTCTCTTACAATCCTGACTCAGGAACCCCTGATATAATGAACAGGAGGCTCAAGAGTGCAGAATGGCATGAGTGCTTGACTGGAACACAGGTGCGGTGGTCACAGGCAGGGCTGGAGATGCAGCTAGCTGGAGCAGAGGAGGAACTCCAGGAAACAGCTGATGATAGCCCCATCTGGCTGAACCAAGCAGGTGATGCTGTATGAGAAGGCCAGAGACAGACTGGATCAGACAGCAGGCAGGCGGATCAGGAACCGAGGAGCAGGCAGAAGGATGGTCAGACACAGGCCGGGTCGGCAATGGGCTGGCAGCGTGGTACCAAGGAGCAGGCAAAAGGATCATCAAGGAAAGCTAAAGGTCAGGGCAGGCGGATAGCAGCGGAGTAGGGATCAAGGCGGTAGATCAGAAGAACAGGTTCAGAAGATAGACAGGTAACAGGACTCTCAGGAATGTTGTAGACCAAACGGCATTGATCCCATGTCACTGCCCAGTTTAAATAGCCTTTTTGGCACCAAGAGCGGTTACGAACGGGAATGCGCACCTCCTGGTCGCGCGTGCGCACAAACGTTCGTGCCGTCCCTTCGTTCATGCATGCGCCTGCGAACCGTGTTTCTTCTTATGGAAACATGAGTTCTCCATCTTTCTTGACATTGCCCCCCCTCAATGGGCAGCCTCCAGATGCCCAATTGGGCAAGCCTTTCAGGGCGAGATCTTTGGAAAGTCTGTATCAGTCTTGGAGCATGAATATTGGCTTTGGGTTCCCAAGAGCTTTCTTCTGGACCATACCCTTTCATTTAATGAGATATTGCACCTGGTTACCCCTTCTCCTGCAGTCCAAGATGGTTTTGACTTCAAATTCTTCTTCCCCATCAACAATCACAGGTTCGGGTGGTCTGGTGCTCCATCCCGGAAAGGGATTAGAGGTTGCAGGCTTTAATAGGGACACATGAAATACTGGGTGAATTCGTAATGAGTCTGGTAATTCTAGTTCATAAGCCACACTGTTAACCCTTTTCTTCACAGGGAACAGCCATATGAACTTGAGTCCCAATTCCTTTGACGGCCAAGCCAATTTCAAGTTTGCAGTTGACAACCAAACTTGTTCCCCTGGCTCCAAGTTCAGTTCACCTTGTCTTTTCCTGTCAAATGCTTTATTATAGCATTCCTGGGACTTAGACATCATCTCCTGCAGCAGCTTGTTGTTGGTGCTGAAAAAATACATAGTCTCTTGCACAGCCGGGACTGTACTTTCAGGGATGGAGCTGGACAGGAAGGATGGGTGAAACCCGTAATTTGCAAAAAACGGGGACTGTTTGATAAAGGAATGAGCGGAGTTATTATAAGCAAATTCAGCCATAGGTAGTAAAGGCACCCTTGGGACCCTTGATCTTGGGAAAAGGACATCTCAGGTACTGTTCCAAAGTTTGGTTAGTCCTTTCAGTCTGCCCGTTGGACTGCAGGTGATAGGCTGAAGAAAATGAAAGATCAATCTTTAAGGCCTCACATAATGCTTTCCAGAATCTGGAGGTGAATTGCACCCCTCTGTCAGAGACAATGTTGGCTGGTGTCCCATGGAGCCTGACGAATTCCTTAATGAAAGCTTTAGCGGTTTCAGGGGCAGAAGGTGTACCCCTCATGGGTACGAAGTGGGTCATTTTAGACAGTTTGTGCACCACCACAAAAATGGAGGAAAATCCTTCCGACGGGGTAATTCGACAATGAAGTCCATTGAGATCATCCTCCAAGGCCTCTCCAGAACTGGCAGTGGCCTCAATAGACCCCAAGCCTTGTTCTTGCTGCCCTTATTTTGAGCACAAGTGGTACAAGACTCCACGTAATGCTTGCAATCATCCCCCACTTGCGGCCACCAAAATGTGCGTTGGAGCAGTTCAGCGCTCTTGTAGGCACCGACGTGTCCTGCAAGTTCCTGATCATGGCAAAGTCCCAAAACCGTGGTAAGCACATCTTCAGGTACAAATATCCTGTTGTCATGCCACAATAATCCTTATCTGAACTGGAGACTGTTTCCAGGAGGAGCAACATATTCCGCAGAAAAATGTTTAATTTGTGACAGATCTTCATGGAGCAAGAAAAAATTCCCGGAGGGCAGAATGGTGTCAGAATATGGAGGATTCCCAGGCTTGTTGAACATGCGTGAGAGCACGTCTGGCTTTGTATTCTTAGATCCCGGCCTGTATGTTATATGGAAGTAGAATCTGGAGAAAAACAGAGCCCATCTGGCCTGGCGTGGTTTTAGTCTCTTTGCAGTCCTTAAATACTTCAGATTCTTGTCGGAAGTGCCGCTCCTTCCAGCAGGTATCGCCATTCCTCCAATGCAGCTTTGATTGCCAGTAGCTCCCGGTCACCAACATCGTAATTCCTCTCAGGTACAGATAATTTGCGAGAGAAAAAGGCGACTGGATGCTACAGAGCTTTAGCGCCTTGTCGTTGGGAGAGTACTGCCCCAACCACTGTTTCAGACGCATCAACCTCAAGGACATATGGGAGAACCGGATCAGGGTGCTTCAGGATGGGTGCAGATGTAAACAGACTCTTGAGGGTTTCAAAAGCTGACTGTGCTTCAGTGGACCAATGGAACCGGATGCCTTGCTTGGTCAACTGAGTAATGGGCGAAATAATAGCAGAAAATCCCCTGATGAATTTTCGATAAAAATTAGAGAATCCAACGAAACGTTGGATCCCCTTCTTGTCGCTGGGTGTGGGCCAATCCAAGATGGCTGAAACTTTCTGAGGGTCCATCTTGATGCCCTTGACAGAAATAATTAGTCCCAAGAATTGAATGCTCTGCTGCTCAAAAGTACATTTCTCAGGTTTGGAGTAAAGTCCATGTTATCTCAAACGTTCCAGAACACGTGAGACATGTTGGTGATGTTCTTCCAAGGATGGTGAAAAAATCAAGATATCGTCCAGGTAGATTATGACAAAAAGATCAAGATAGTCTCTGAAGGTATTGTTTACATAATGCTGGAATGTAGCAGGTGCGTTACAGAGTCCAAATGGCATTACTAAGTATTCATAATGCCCAAAACGGGTGTGAAAGGCAGTTTTCCATTCGTCACCCACTCGGATGCGAACAAGATTGTATGCTCCTCGGAGATCCAGCTTGGTAAAGATGACTGCCGTTCCAAGTCTCTGGAATAGTTCAGGTACCAATGGGAGAGGGTAGCGGTTCTTAACTGTGATCTTGTTCAGCTCTCTGTAGTCAATGCAAGGCCGTAAGGAATGATCTTTCTTTTCCACAAAGAAAATGCCTGCGCTTGCCGGTGATGTAGAGGGACGAATAAACCACCTCTTTAAGTTCTCGTCCAAATAAGTTTTAAGAGCACCCAGTTCAAGTTCAGATAGGGGAAAAATTCTCTCGAATGGGACTTCAGTTCCTGGAAGGAGTTCAATGGGGCAATCATAAGGCCGATGGGGCGGAAGGGTCTCTGCCCCTTTCTTGCTGAAAATGTTCAAGAAAGCATGGTACACTTCTGGCACAGATTGGCGGGTTTCTAAGTCGACATCAGAGTCCAAGCAAAGCAAGGTAGGAGGAGGACTGGAATTCTCTTGCAAACAATGCTGGGAACAGTAGGCCGATTGAAACTGGATTTCCCCTTGGCCCAACTGATGAGCGGATTGTGCGCCTATAGCCAGGGCATAACCAGAATGACTGGAAACAACGGGGATGCTATGGCATCAAGGCGTAAGAGTTCATGGTGGGTGCTGGTGATGGTGGCAGGCAGTGGTACTGTTTCATGGGTGACCAGTCCAGACTTGATAGTTGACCCATCTGCTAGATGAACAGTCATTCCTCGAGCTCTAGGCTGAAGTGGAAACTGGTGCTTGATGGTGAAGGCAAGTCTATGAAACAACTGCAGGCCCCAGAATCAATAATGGCGGGGATAATGGACATGGACCAGGATGCTACTGTCTGAAAGGCAGCTTTGCCAGGCAGGTCCTCACATAATGTCCCGGGGCACAGCAGTACATGCAGAGGTTGCTCAATCATCATCGCTGGTGTTCCTCAGCCATAAGAGAAGGACAGAGCAGGCCCAGTTGCATGGGTTCAGAGGTGTCAGGTGGAGAAGCAGCCGGGGATGGCAAAGCTGGACTGGAGCAAACAGGACCCTGAGGCAACATCCAAGTGGGGCGAGACGGACCCGCCTGACGTTCAGACCTTCGTTCCCTCAGAGGTCGATCAATCTGAATCGATAGTTTAATCAGAGCGTCTAAAGTCTGAGGGACCCCTACTCGTGCCAGTTCATCTTTTAGAGGCTCGGAGTGGCCCAAGCGGAATTGGTAACACAGAGCGGCGTTGTTCCAATTGGTATCGGTACTCCAACGTCTAAATTCAGATACATAGTCCTCTGCCGCTCTGCGCCCTTCCTGGAGTGCATACAAAGCTGCTTCTGCTGTTGTGGACTGGTGCTGGTCCTCGTATAGCTGGGACATGGATTGAAAAAAGGATGTCAGATCCCCCAGAGATGCTGCCTTTTGTTCTAGGAGCCGGTGAGCCCAGGACTGTGGTTCCCCTTGTAGAAGAGAGATTATGAATCTCACCTTGGTTGCTTCCAGTGAGAATGTGCGGGCTGCAACACAAAATACAGTTCACATGCGTTGCGGAACGAGCAAAATTTGCTGCATTCTCCGGTAAAATTGTCAGATGTCAGAACTCTGGGCTTTGGAGGCAACATAACCACAGTAGGTGAAGTAGCTGGGCTGACGGATGCAACGGGCTGACTGGTGCTGGATTAAGATGGTGAGGAAAGTTCTTGGACACATTCTTCCAAGCGGTGATAGCCATCTTGAAGATCTTTAACAGCCTGCGTAAGACCAGCAAGATGTCGGCAAAGTTCATCCATGGGAGAGGGTCCTGGCGCAGACTCGGACATGGCCGTTTGGTACTGTCACGTTCCTGGTGGTGGAGTCTGCAACTGCCGAGGACAGCCTCTTTTACAATCCTGACTCAGGAACCCCTGATATAGTGAACAGGAGGCTCAAGAATGCAGAATGGCACAAGTGCTTGACTGGAACACAGGTGCGGTGGTTACAGGCAGGGCTGGATTTCCAGCTAGCTGGAACAGAGGAGGAACTCTGAGAAACAGCTGATGATAGCCTCATCCAGCTGAACCAAGCAGGTGATGCTGGATGAGAAGGCCAGAGACAGACTGGATCACACAGCCAGCAGGAGAATCAGGAACCAAGGAGCAGGCAGAAGGATGGCCAGACACAGACCGGGTCGGCAACGGGCTGGCAGCGTGGTATCAAGGAGCAGGCGAAAGGATCGTCAAGGAAAGCCAAAGGTCAGGGCAGGCGGATAGCAGCGGAGACAGGATCAAGCAGGTAGATCAGAAGAACAGGTTCAGGAGATAGACAGGTAACAGGACTCTCAGGAACTTTGTAGACCAAACGGCATTGATCACATGTTGCTGTCCGGTTTAAATAGCCCCTTTGGCACCAAGAACGGTTACGAACGGGAATGTGCGCCTCCCGGTCACGCGTGCGCAGGAACGTTCGTGCCGTCCGTTCGTTCGTGCATGCGCCTGCGCACCGTGTTTCTTCTTATGGAAACACAAGTTCTCCGTCTTTCTTGACAACAGGATAGATCTATAACTCCGTCGTAATCATCAAGGGAATGGTCTAGCCTTCATATTGGTAAATTAACGCCACTCAGGTGCATACCATCATGAAATGAAGAAAAGAGGGCTTTCCATAGCGTAACACCGTATGAACAGTTTTATTAAAATAAGATTAAAAACACTTAAATGAAAGTAGTAAAACTGAGCTCAGTATCTAAGAACCAAATGCAGTGAACCAGAGGACAAGACCCAAAGCGTTTTGTTTCGACAAACGTCTTCTGGGGTGTCCCCCCGGATTCACTGCTAATATATATAGATAATGATAGTAAACATTAGCCCCTCCTACCATGTGTGGTAGCGGAAGTCGACCTTCAGGTCGACCTTGAAGGTCGACCTTCAGATCTCCAAAATGGCATTGTGGCTTGTGCCTCACGCCTCATTCTGAATCAGGGCATGTTAAATTAGTGGTTAGTTGCATAGCAGCATAAACCACCACCGTCTAAAGCGGCTCTCAGGAAATAACAACTCATTGCTTCCGGAGTCTATACTTCCAGTGGCGTCTCTCATGACGCACTTCCGGGGTAAACAGGAAGTCGTAGTTACAACTACGGGAAATAAACATGAGGCAGACCGGGAAGTGATTAGAGGGAGACGTAATATGCTATGCTCCTCTGTCCACATATTATTTAAGACTCAGGGACCAGAAATAAAGGGACAGTACTCATTATGTGAACATATTCAAAAATTGAGGATTAGAGTACCTTATTGAATAGTTATAAACACCAGATTAGACCCCGGTATAGACGTCCACTATACACCTCAGCCAATTGTAGATTACTATATTCGAGGTGGCAAACATCTTAAAAAAGTAATTATAATAAAAAATTATATAAATTGAATAAAATACATGGGAACTTAATATTCATATAGCAAATACATCATAAATGGCAGTATCAGTATCTTAAAGTATCAGTAAACAGGATCTTAAACTCAATACATAACAGTGACAGGTACTCATATAATTATAGCTACAGTTGAGCGAACCCGAACTTTGGGATGTCCATGACCCGGACCCGAACCCGGACATTTGAAAAAAGTCCTGGTTCGGGTATTTTATCACGCCTGTTGAATAGCTGCAGGGCAGCCAATCAACAAGCGTTTCAATGGTTTGCCCTTAGAAGCCATCACAGCCATGCCTACTAATGGCATGGCTGTGATTGGCCGGTGCATCATGTGACCCAGCCTCTGTATAAGCTGGAGTCACGTAGTGCTGCATGTCACATGCACTCAGGCTAGTTTAGGGAGAGGATGCTGCCGGCGCTGTGAGAGACAGATTGCAGATATAATAACATCTCATCCTGCATTACAGAACGATCTAATTCTGGACTAGGTAGAGATTACTACTACTACTGCTTTGAGGGACAGATTGCAGATCTAATATCATCTCATCCTGCATTACAGCACGATCTGATACTGGACTAGGTAGAGTTTACCACTCCTGCTTTTAGGGATAGATTGCAGATCTAATAACATCTCATCATGCATTACAGAATGATCTGATACTGGACTAGGTAGAGTTTACCACTCCTGCTTTGAGGGACAGATTATTGTTGTAAAATAATCTCCTAGTTCTATAGGGAGAGGTTCCTGCTGGTGCTGTAAGGGACATATTATTGTTCTAAAATCATCTCATAGTGATATAGGGAGAGGTTCTGCTGCTTCTGTAAGGGACAGATTATTGTTCTAAAATCATCTCCTAGTTCTATAGGGAGAGGTTGCTGCTGGTGCTGTAAGGGACAGATTATTGTTCTACAACCATCTCCTAGTGCTATAGGGAGAGGTTCCTGCTGGTGCTGTATGGGACAGATTATTGTCGTAAAATCATCTCCTAGTGATATAGGGAGAGGTTCCTGCTGCTCCTGTAAGGAACAGATTATTGTTCTATAATCATCTCCTAGTGCTATAGGGAGAGGTTCCTGCTGTAAGGGACAGATTATTGTTCTAAAATCATTGCCTACTCCTATAGGGTCAGGTTCCTGCTGTTGCTGTAAGGGACAGATTATTGTTCTTCAATCATCTCCTAGTGATATAGGGAGAGGTTCCTGCTGGTGCTGTAAGGGACAGATTGTTGTTCTAAAATCATCTCCTAGTTCTATAGGGAGAGGTTCTTGCTGCTCCTGTGAGGGACAGATTATTGTTCTAAAATCATCTCCTAGTGATATAGGGAGAGATTCCTGCGGCTACTGTAAGGGACAGATTATTGTTCTACAATCGTCTCCTAGTGCTATAGGGAGAAGTTCCTGCTGGTGCTGTAAGGGACATATTATTGTTCTAAAACCATCTCCTAGTTCTATAGGGAGAGGTTCCTGCTGCTCCTGTGTGGGACAGATAATTGTTCTAAAATTGTCTCCTAGTGCTATAGGGAGAGGTTCCTGCTGGTGCTGTAAGGGACAGATTATTGTTCTATAATCATCTGCTAGTTCTATAGGGAGAGATTCCTGCTGGTGCTGTAAGGGACAGTTTATTGTTCTAAAATCATCTCCTAGTTCTATAGGGAGAGGTTCCTGCTGCTCCTGTGAGGGACAGATTATTGTTCTAAAATCATCTCCTAGGGATGTAGGGAGAGGTTCCTGCTGCTCCTGTAAGGGACAGATTATTGTTCTATAATCATCTCCTAGTTCTATAGTGAGATGTTCCTGCTGGTGCTGTAAGGGACAGATTATTGTTCTAAAATCATCTCCTACTTCTATAGAGAGAGGTTCCTGCTGCTGCTGTAAGGGACAGGTTATTGTTCTAAAATTATCTCCTAGTGCTATAGGGAGAGGTTCCTGCTGTTGGTGTGAGCGGTGCATTTCTTGCACAAAAATAAAAAGTGCATCTATGTTGCTGTTTTTCAAAAAAAAGAAGAAGAATTTATTATTCATTTTTTTTGTATTAATAAATAGTGCTACATAGTACATTTGCGGGCAGAATGAGGAGAGCGTCAAATAAGGGACGTGGTCGTTGTGTTGCTGCTGGTGTTGGTGGTGTTGGTGAAGCTCCTTTTGCAAGGAGAGGACGTGGTCGATCTGTGCCAGCTACACGCACAAGTGAAACACCTTCCTCAGGTGCAAGTAGCCGACAGAACTTTCAACGTGGTATGGTAGGCCCGAATGCCACTCAACGAATGGTGAGGCCAGAACAAGTACAGGCGATAGTAGATTGGGTGGCTGACAATGCCTCCAGTTCCTTCACATTGTCTCCCTCCCGGTCTCTTGATGAAAGCTCAGAGTTGACACCTGAACCCCATGGCCATCTGTCTTTCACCTCAGCCCCTTGTAAATTAGCCAAGCAATCTGAGCCCAAATTCATGCAACAGTCTCTTATGCTTTTTGATGACTCTCCTGGTGTGCTTTCCGTGGGCCATCCACATAGCCCTGCCCCAGAAGTGGAAGACATTGAGTGCACCGATGCCCAACCACTTCTGTTGCAGGATGAGGACATGGAAACACCAGCGCAGCACATCTCTGATGATGATGAAACACAGGTGCCAACTGCTGCAGCTTTCCTCAGTGTGCAAACTGACAAGGAGGGCAGTGGTGAAGGGTGGGTGGAAGATGATGTGGGGGAGGGTGATGAGGTCCTAGACCCCACATGGAATGAGGGTCATGCGAGTGCTGTGTGCAGTTTGGAGGAAGAGGTGGTGGTCACACAGAGGCACCAGTACAGCAAAAGAGGAAGCAGGTTGCAAAAGCAGAGCGAGCGTCACCTAGACAGTACGGCTGATACTACCCACCGCACCCAGGGACCTAGCACACCAAAGGCAGCTGAAAGGCAATCCCCCGCGTGGCAGTTCTTCAGACAATGTGCTGACGACAAGACAAGAGTAGATTGCATGCTGTGCAATGATAGCCTGAAGCGAGGCATAAATGTTCTAAACCTGAGCACAACCTACATGACCAGGCATCTAAATTCAAGGCACAAGCTGCATTGGAATAATTAACTAAAAATCCAAGAAAGGTCTCGGCCTCCTCCTTCTTCCTCTTCTGCTGCTGCTGCCTCGGCCTCTTCCTCCACCTCTACAGTGACAGTGTCACCTGCCACCCAGCAAACAGAGCATGTGACAGCAACGCCACCATGTCCGCCACCATCCCCAAGCATTTCCACATGGTCCCATGAAAGCTTACAGCTCTCCATCTCCCAAACACTGGAGAGAAAGAGGAAGTACCCCTCTACCCACCCGCGATCCCTAGCCCTGAATGCCAGCATTTCAAAATTCCTGGCCTTTGAAATGCAGTCATTCCATCTGGTGGACACGGACAGTTTTAAAAACCTGATGGCGGTGGCTGTCCCACAGTATGTGGTTCCCAGCCACCACTACTTTTCCAGACGAGCCATCCCTTCCCTGCACAAATAAGTCGGGGACAAGATCAAGTGTGCACTGCGCAACGCCATCTGTGGCAAGGTCCACATAACCACTGATACATGGACCAGTAAGCACGGGCAGAGATGCTATATCTCTCTGACTGCACACTGGGCAAATGTAGTGGCAGGTGGCCCTGAGGCGGCTAGCCATTTGGTGCATGTCCTTCCACCACGAGGATTGCAGGGCATTTCTCTTTGCCTCCTGTTGCCTCCTCCTCCTACTGCGCTTCCTCCTCCTCTACCACCTCCTCATCCACTCAGCGTAACACCTTCACCACCAACTTCAGCACATCCAGGGGGAAACGACAGCAGGCTGTTTTAAAACTGATATGTTTGGGGGATAAACCCCACACTGTGCAGGAGCTGTGGATGTGCATTGAACAACAGACCGATGAGTGGTTGTTGCCACTGAGCCTCAAACCCGGCCTGGTGGTGTGCGACAATGGGCGAAATCTCGTAGCGGCTCTGGGCCTAGCTGGTTTGACACACATCCCTTGCCTGGCGCATGTGCTGAATTTGGTGGTGCAGAAATTCCTAAAAAAACTACCCAGATGCTGCAGATGAGCTGCTGCAGAAAGTGCGGGCCGTCTGTGCACCACCTCACCACCAACGAGTGGGCCTCCATGCGAGACCTGTGTACCGTATTACAGTCTTTCGAGTACTCCACCAACATGGCCAGTGCCGATGATGCTGTTCACAGCGTTACTATCCCACTTCTATGTCTCCTTAAAAAAACTTTGGGCGATGATGGAAGAGGATGTGGCACAGGAGGATGAGGAGGAGGAGGAGGAAGAGGGGTAATTTCCACGGTTATCAGGCCAGTCATTCACAAGTGGCTCGGAGGGTGGGTTCCTGCACCAGCATAGGCCAGGTAAAAATATTCAAGCCAGGGCACAGTTCTGGAGGATGAGGAGGACGAGGAAGATGATGATGAGGAGGAGGAGGAACTGCAGCAGGGTGGCACCCAACCCAGCTCGTGGGCATCACTGGAGCATGGCTGGGGGGATACGGAGGACACAGATGGTACAACACCTCCCATAGAGGACAGCTTGTCTTTGCCTCTGGGCAGCCTGGCACACATGAGCGACTACATGCTGCAGTGCCTGTGCAAAGACAGCCGAGTTGCCCACATTGTAACTTGTGCCGATTACTGGGTGGCCACCCTGCTGGATCCCCGTTACAAGGACAATGTGCCGTCCTTAATTCCCTCACTGGAGCGTGAGAGGAAGATGCGCGACTACAAGCGCACACTGGTAGACGCGCTGCTGAGGGCATTCCCAAATGACACAGTGGAAGCACAAGGCGAAGGCAGAGGATGAGGAGGAAGAGGCCACAACACAGCTGTGGCAACGCCAGCACCTCAGAAGGCAGGGTTAGCATGGCCAAAATGTGGCAAAGCTTTGTCAGCAGCCTGCCACAACAAACAGCACCACCAGCTGACAGACAAGGTCTTAGCAGGAGGCAGCATTTCAGCAACATGGTGGAACAGTATGTGTGCACACGCCTACACGTACTGACTGATGGGTCTGCCCCATTCAACTTCTGGGTCTCCAAATTGGGCACATGGCCTGAGCTTGCCCTTTATGCCTTGGAGGTGCTGGCCTGCCCTGCGACCAGTGTATTGCCTGAACGTGTGTTTAGCACGGCAGGGGGCGTTACCACAGACAAGCGCAGCCGCCTGTCCACAGCCAACGTGTACAAGCTAATGTTTATTAAAATGAACCAGGCATGGATCCCGCAAGACTTGTCTGTACCTTGTGCACAATAGACATTTAGACCGGCCTCACACAGCCATTGGTATACTTGTTTTTTTGAATATACCTCAATATTTTGGGGGCTGCCCCAATTAGGAAAAAAACCCAAACAAACAAAAAACAGTGTTGGCTACCTCGTCCTCCTCCTCCTCCACCACTGGCACTTCCACCTACACTGCCACTGTCACGGCCTAGTCAACCTCTAAGCTCCTACTCCACATCCACCTCCTCCTCCCAATTTTTTTTTTTTATTTGATTTTAAGTTATTTCCCTATCCCCATTTTTTTGTAGGGCACTTGTCCTACTCTTACCCCCATTTTACTTCCTTTTGCAGCCCTCTGGCACTTTCCAGGACTTTTTTACAGCCGTTTTTGTGCCAAAAAGTTTGGGTCCCCATTGCCTTCAATGGGGTTCGGGGGCCGGGGTCAAGTTCGGGTCAAGTACGATACCGAACCCAAACTTTTTCACGAAGTTCGGCCGAACCCGCCGAACCCGAACTTCCAGGTGTCCGCTCAACTCTAATTACAACAGATAGATATAAGCAATGTCAGTTGAATTGACTAGAGGATGGTGATCGGTGACAGGATTAGAGCAACACCTAAATATCTGCAGATAGATAATTGAGTACATGATTAAGCTTTGTTGATGAAAGAATTAATGTCCCTTTCAATATTGAGGCCATGGTGATAGTAACATCTAAGCTGGTAAATCCAGAATGTTTTGAGCTGTGAAACACCTCTATGTATAGCACCACCTCTCCAGAGAGGTACATATTTGTCAATAACCTGCAATGTGATGCCTCTACGGTCCTTATTATGGAATCGTAGGCAGTGTTTCGAAACACTGTGGTTGGTTTTCCCTTTGTATATATTCGTGATATACTCATTTATAGAGTTGAGCGAACCCGAACTCTAAAGTTCGGGTCCGTACCGAACTTTGGGTTGTCCGTGACCCGGTCCCGAACCCGGACATTTGAAAAAAAGTTCGCGTTCTGGGTTCGGGTATTTGATCACGCATGTTGAATAGCTGCAGGGCAGCCAATCAACAAGCATTTCACTGGTTTGCCCTTAGAAGCCATCACAGCCATGCCTACTAATGGCATGGCTGTGATTGGCCAGTGCATCATGTGACCCAGCCTCTGTATAAGCTGGAGTCACGTAGTGCTGCATGTCACATGCTCTCAGGCTAGTCTAGGGAGAGGATGCTGCCGGCGCTGTGAGGGACAGATTGCAGATATAATATTAATAACATCTCATCTATCTGATTGTGGACTAGGTAGAGATTACTACTACTACTGCTTTTAGGGACAGATTGCAGATCTAATAACATCTCATTATGAATTACAGAACGATCTGACTGGACTAGGTAGAGTGTACTGCTTAGAGGGACAGATTATTGTTCTAAAATCATCTTCTAGTTCTATAGGGTCAGGTTCCTGCTGTTGCTGTAAGGGACAGATTATTGTTCTAAAATCATCGCCTACTCCTATAGGGTCAGGTTCCTGCTGTTGCTGTAAGGGACAGATTATTGTTCTGAAATCATCGCCTACTCCTATAGGGTCATGTTCCTGCTGTTGCTGTAAGGGACAGATTATTGTTCTAAAATCATTTTACTTCCTTTTGCAGCCCTCTAGCACTTTCCAGGACTTTTTCACAGTCATTTTTGTGCCAAAAAGTTCTGGTCCCCATTGACTTCAATGGGGTTCGGGGTCAAGTTTGGGTCAAGTTCGGTACCAAACCTGAACTTTTCCGTGAAGTTCGGCCGAACCCACCAAACCCAAACATCCAGGTGTTCGCTCAACTCTACTCATTTACTCTTGTGGTGAAAGATCTGACAGTCCTTCCAACATACTGTTTCCTATTCTGATGGGCATTCAGACAGCATGCTCTGCATCTCTGGCATTTGAAATAGCCCACTAGATTGTGAAAAAATGAGACTCGCCTTGGTGGATCTATCACATTGGGTGCCAATGACATTGGGTGCCCCATCGTTGTTTCTCAACGATGGGGCACCCCTGAAAACTACTCTGGGTGTATCTGGTAGTTGGGGTCCCAGTAGCTTATCATTTTTGAGAATACCCCAATGCTTCCTCATGATACTCTTTAGTTGTCTGTGCTGAACTGAATAAGTAGTACAGAATGACCATTTCACATTGTCTGTCTCCACCTTAGGTTTATCTAGAAGTAATTGGGAGTGTTCTACTTCCAGGGAACTCTGTATTTCACAGTCTAACATGTGTTAACACTGTTATAATACTTTTCTAGAAACCTATTCATCAGAACTTGTGCTTGAATCGGGAAGTTTTTCCAAAAAATGAATGCGTTCTCGACTGAATTCCAAGGACAGTGAGATGCCCCTGGTATTGGAATTAAGATCTGAAAAAAACTCAAACAAAGAATCAGGAGTGCCCCTCCATAGGAGGATTATGTCATCAATGTAGCGAGTCCAAAAGTTCCCGTCTTCTGCAGGCATAGACGACATCCTCCTCCCACTTGGCCATAAATAAATTGGCCAAACTGGGGGCAAATTTTGCCTCCATAGCTACCCCCTGCTCCTGGGAATAAAACTTGTCAGCAAACCAGAAGTAATTGTGACTGGTGGCAAAAATAACCAAATCCAATATAAATCGCCTATGGCTATTAGGTATCGAAGCATCCTGAGATAAGTAATTGTCCACTGCCTCAATGCCCAGTTGTTGTGGAATGCAGGTGTACAATGAAGCCACATCAGCTGTGGCAAGCGGATCACCTTCCCCTACAGTAACACTTTGTAATAAACGGATAGTGTCCTTGGTATCCTTCAGGAAAGATGGTATTCTCCTAACTTGGGGCTGTAAATAGTGGTCAATGTAACAACCGATTTTAGATGTAACTGAATCTATCCCGCTGACAATCGGGCGTCTGGGTGGATTTATACCTGAATCCTCTGTGTCAGCGGGACAAGATAATTCTTTTCTTTCTTGTCTAGAATCGCCTCTTGAAAACCTTTGTTAATGAGGGAAACTAGTTCTTTGTTATTTTTAAAGGTGGGGTTGGAAGGTAATTCCTTGTACGTATCAGTATCACTTAAGATTCTGTACATTTCTGTCGTATAGCTACTTTTGTCAAGGACAACTATACCTTCCCCCTTGTCCGTCGGGTGGACTACCAAATCCTTTTCATCACACAGACTCTCCAACCCCTTTTTTATTTGGGAGTGGGTCCGACATTTTCAAATCTCAAGCTGATCTAGGTCTTTGAGCACTAGGTCCTTGAAAACATTGACCAAAGGAGCCAACTGAGCTGGAGGGTTGAATAAGGAGGGATTAGCCAAACCTGAATGCATTATATTGCTATCACTAATTCTAACAAGTCTTGCAATGGGGTTGGATAGCAAGTACCTTTGAATGTTGATTTTCCTTATATACTTTTGTACATTGACAAATGTCCCAAACTTGTCAAGTTGTTTGGGGGAATACATTTTAAACCTTTATTAAGAACCTCATTTTCTTCTTTGGTTAGAATGGTGTGGCTTAAATGAAACGCTCCAGTGTTAGCTAAGTTCTTACTCTTTTGCCTCTGTAGTCTCCTCTCTCCTCTGGAGCCTCTTTTGTATCGGGCCCCTTTTTCTTGTGTGGTTTTCCTTGGGACAAATCCTGTGGGGGGGGGGGGGTGACTCTGATTGTATCTGAAAGGGGAGCATAGATGTTCCTCATGTACCCTATTCATATAAGGAGAAGGTGCTTTTCCTGGATGATTCTCTTGCAACAGAAGTATTGATAGAGTATCTCAGTGAACTGGGAGGAGGATAGGGGTATGGTTTATGATCGTAGTATTCAGATTGAGAGGAGGGAAAAGGTCTAGGTTTGTCATAGTTGTAATTATGACTATAGCCATCATAAGAACAACCCTGATAGAACACTCTATTTTTGGAGAAGTCTCCCCTACCCCTATTTTAAAGGGTCTCACAGAGTGTTGGTAGGAGGGGGAACGATAGCTCCCCAACCTCACCTTTTTTTGTTCAGGATAGGATCTAGAGGGCAACCTTCCACTCCTAGGTGGATAGCCAGGGTGTCCCTGTTGGGGATTGGCCAGCGCATCCAAGGAGCTCAGCACCTCCATAACATCTTCCCGTGTAAGGGGAAGCAACTTTTTCTTCTGCCACTTAAATACATTTCCTGTCCTGTAATCCTCCACATCCCTAGAGTATTTTTTCTGTTTTTGGTCATGGTCCTCTTTCTCCAAGTGATTTTTCAAATTGGAGGAAAGGGAAGTGTATTCTGCAGAGTTTTTAAAAGGCAGTAATTTCTCTTTAAGCTATCTGATTTCTCTGTCTAGATTGGTGAGTTTAATCAGTTTTCTAGTCAGCAGAAATTCAAGAGATTTAATACCTGCCTCGTTATAGTATTTATACCAAGAGACTAAATCAGGCTCACCCTGTGGTCGGTCTATCCCATCTGAGGCTTCTTGGTACCATTTGTTCACGAACATAATGTTCAATAAATGCTACATCCCACTGTAAGTGGAGTTAAGTCACCATGATATTTTTAAGTCTTATGAAAAGACCTCCCAATTCAGTATCTGTACTGGTGGCAACAAAGACCCCTCTGTAATGATGGTCCGAGTAGCCCTATATTCAAGAAAACATCCATTTCAGGATAAGGTGGCCACAGGTATGATCTGGTCAACACAGAGATAGAAATAACCACTTGACCACTGGGCACTTAAACCCCTTAACAACCAGACCAATTTTCAGCTTTCAATCCTCTCACATTTTGAATGACAATTACTCAGTCATGCAACACTGTACCCATATGAAATTTGCGTCGTTTTTTTCACATAAATAGAGCTTTCTTTTGGTGGTATTTAATCACCGCTGTTTTTTTTATTTTTGCGCTATAATTAAAAAAAGACCGAAAATTTTGAAAAAAAATGAATTTTTCTTAGTTTCTGTTATAAAATTTTGCAAATTAGTAATTTTTCTTCATAAATTTTGGCCTATCTCATTTCCTGAGACCCTAACAAGCCAGGAAAGTACAAATACCCCCCAAATTACCCCTTTTTGGAAAGTAGACATTCCCAGGTATTTAGTAAGGGGCCTGGTGAATTTTTTGAAGTTGTAACTTTTTCCCACAATTCTTTTTTTCCACAAAATTGTCATATGTTAACAGGTTATTTCTCACACCCAGCATATGTATATCACAAATTACACCCCAAAATACATTACACTACCCCTCCTGAGTATGGCAATATCACATGTGTGAGTCTTTTACACAGCCTGGCCACATACAGAGGCCCAACATGTAGGGAGCGCCATCAAGCGTTCTAGGAGCATAAATTACACACATAATTTCTTGGCTACCTCTTGCACTTTTGAAGGTCCTGGAGCACCAGGACAATGGAAACGGCCAAAAGATGACCCCATTTTGGAAAGCAAACACCCCAATGTATATTCTAGGAGGCATCATGAGTCTTTTGAACATGTCATTTTTTCCACAAGTTTTTGGAAAATGTGGAAAGAAAATGAAAACGCATTTTTTTCTGCACAAAGTTGTCAATGTATACAATATTTCTAACACACAGCATGTACATAGCAAAAATGACACCCCAAAATCTATTCTGCTACTCTTCCCGAGTATGGCGATACCACATGTGTGACACTTTTACACAGCCTGACCACATACAGAGGCCCAACATGCAGGGAGCACCGTCAGGTGTTCTAGGGGTATACATTTAGAATCTAATTTGACTACCTTTTACACTATTGTGAGGCACTGTGGTGGCATGGATAGGCACTGTAGTGGCACAGATGGGCAGGGTAGTGGCACGGATGAGCAGTAAAGTGGCACGGATGGGCACTGTAGTGGCATGGATGGGCACTGTAGTGGCACGGATGGGCAGTGTAGTGGCACGGGTGGGCACTGTAGTGGCATGGATGTGTCACGGATGAGAACTGATGTGGTATGGATGAGCATGAATGAGGCACAAATGAGCCATTGATGGGGATGGATGAGCCATGGATGGGTGGGTGAGTATGGATGGGTGGGTTAGCCCGGATGGGTTGGTGAGCCCGGATGGGTGAGCACGGCTGGATGAGCATGGATGGATGGATGGGTGATCATGGATGGATGGATGGGTGAGCACGGCTGGGTGGGTGAGCATGGATGGATGGCTGGGTGAGCATGGATGGATGGCTGGGTGGGTACGAGTGGGTGGGTCGGCACGAGTGGGTCGGTAGGTAGACACGAGTGGGTGGGTCGACACGAGTGGGTCGGTAGGTAGGTACGAGTGGGTCGGTAGGTAGGTACGAGTGGGTGGGTCGGCACGAGTGGGTA
>BLSH010490480.1:160121-170604 GCA_018402905.1 Glandirana rugosa
CTAAAGAGATCAAGAGTTGTACTGACCAACTGCTTACTGACTAGTCATTTCTAGATTTTTAACGCTTAGTTGTAAGTGGTTTGAAGTCGATTGTGTTTTAATCGTCTACCCTGGGTTTCCCACTACGTACGTTTGACTTGAAGGAGAATTATTCGAGCATCGTGCAGTGATACGAGCGTAAACAGTTGCTATTACAATGAGCGCAGTCATGCGATCTGTTTTAGTGCCTGTCGGCTAAAACTCTTTTAAGCCTGCACGCCAGCATGTTGATAACGTAGTACACATGTTCCGTATTCTCAGCTTGTTCAATTAAGCTTAAAAAAAACCCTGGATGCTGATTGGTTTCTATGCAGAGCTGCACCAGAGTTTGCACTCTTTAGTTGTCGTAAATCAACCCCTTATGCCTTGTACACATGATGCAATAGTTGTACGACCGCACGTCCGAATTTTCTCAAAATCGGCTGTCCGTGATTTTGTCTAGCGTACTGACGCGAGTAACATTATCGTTGACAAATGCGAGCATAGTGACGTGCTACGAGCTTATTAAGAGGAAGTTCAGTTTGCATGCATCACCCTTTGGGTCCCATCTGCTAATTTTGTGTTAGCTGAAGTTTGGTGAATGTTGATTCGCAATTTTTAGATCTTTACTGATCAGTCATTCGTCAACCAGTCATGTTGAGAACTAGAGAAATCTTGCTGTAGTTGAGGTAGGAGTCCTTGCTTGGACCCATGTCCTTCGAAGGAAGAGGAGAAAGAGGAGTTGTTGGACCAAAAATTGGTTGCTTAATCATGACTAGAGTTGAGCGAACCTGAACTGTAAAGCTCGGGTCCGTACCAAACTTTTGGGTGTCTGGGACCCGGACCCGAACCCGGACTTTTCAAAAAAAGTCCGGGTTCGGGTCCGGGGTTCTGGTATTTTATTACATGTGTTGAAAAGCTGCCAAGGGCAGCCAATCAACAAGTGTTTCACTGGTTTTCCCTAGAAGCCATCACAGCCATGCCTACTAATGGCATGGCTGTGATTGGCCAGTGCACCATCTGACCCAGCCTGTATATGGGGCTGGAGTCACCGTGCTGCATGTCATATGCTCTCAGGGTAGTTTAGGGAGAGGATGCTGCTGGCTCTGCTCTATGAGGGACAGATTGTAGAACATCTCATCCTGCATTACTGAATGATCTGATTGTGGACTAGGGAGAGATACTAGTACTGGTGCTTTGAGGGACAGATTTCACACCTCATCCTGCTGCACAGAACGATCTGACTGGACTACGTAAAGTCTGTTGCTTTAAGGGAAAGATTATTCTTCTAAAATCATCTCCAACTTGTACAGGGAAAGGTTCCAGCTGTTGCTTTAAGGGAAAGATTACTGTTCTAAAAACATCATCAAAGTGTGTGTGAAAAGCCTATTTCAGCCCCAGGGAGCCATATTAGTGTTGTAAAATCATGTTCAAACTGTGTGTGAAAAGTCGATTTCAGGCGGAGGGAGCCATATCAGTGTTGTAAAATCATGTTCAAACTGTGTGTGAAAAGTCTATTTCAGGCGGAGGGAGCCATATCAGTGTTGTAAAATCATGTTCAAAATGTGTGTGAAAAGTCTATTTCAGGCGGAGGGAGCCATATCAGTGTTGTAAAATCATGTTCAAACTGTGTGTGAAAAGTCTATTTCAGGCGGAGGGAGCCATATCAGTGTTATAAAATATCAGTGCTAGATACAGATCCTTCATCTGAAACCTTTTGGTGTGAAAATTCAATGGCATGCAATGCCAAGCTGCTGCAAGCAAAGCTAACAAAGTGTTGGCATGCATCAAGAAAGGGATTAACTCCAGGGATAAATCAATAATTCTCCCACTATACAAGTCCCTGGTGAGGCCGCACCTGGAGTATGCCGTCCAGTTCTGGGCACCAGTCCTCAAGAAGGGCGTCCTGGTATTGGAAAGGGTACAGAGAAGGGCAACAAAGTTAGTTAAGGGATTAGAGGACCTAAGTTATGAGGAAAGATTACAGGCACTGAACTTATTCTCTCTGGAGAAAAGATGCTTGAGAGGGGATATGATTTCTATTTAAATCATTTTTATTTGAAATTGTATAAAAGGATACAAAACAGAGCCGCTGGGCATTCCCTGGCTCGAAAGAATATAGACATATCATAGGAATGTGAGGATAACAAGGGTCAAAACTCAGAAATGGGTTGGTATTTAACCAGGGATGTTGAAGCAGACCGGGATAGTATTCGATATATACACACATAGGGGTAAAAGAGGTTATGAATTAATATTGAATATTCTTCATAATAAGTGAGTACATTGAAGTAAGGAGGAGTATCGTATGACCAATATTCCATTATCTGGCTTGCTTTCATTACCTTGGTGAAGGCTCATCTCCCCTGGGTGCCCCAATGGGACCATGCTGTCACCCAGGGGAGTGTTCGCAGACCAGGTCTAGACATCATCCGTCAGCAAATTTGGTGTTGATGGTTGAGTATGCCCAGTGGATTCATGTGTGTTGATGTATGAGTAGGGGCAGAGTAGAGGGCAGGTAACAAGGGGTGGGGGGGGGGGGGTTGGGAAGTACGACGGACTAACCTGCGTTCGTGGTGTACGCGAGTTTAATGTTTATTTCTCTCGTTGGCCCATTGGTGCCAAGGAGCCCATTTGTCTTCTGTTTTGGCGCTATGAAAATTAACAGATGCTATAATTCTCTCATAGTGATAATGCGTTTGCATTTGTGAAATAATATAATTGCATTGGGGAGGTTCCTGTTTTTTCCATATGCTGGTGATTGAGTATCTAGCTACCATTAGGAGATGTGCTATTATTAATCTGTATTTTGAAGGAATTATATCCATGTTCAAATTTAATAAGGCCAGATCTGGGGAGGGTAGGACCCTAGTTTTAGAGATTTGCGTGATTAGGGTGAAAGTATCCTCCCAGAATTTCTTTAGTTTGGGGCATTCCCATAGAATGTGAATGAGGGAGCCTTTTGAACCACATGATCTCCAGCATGATGGAGATGAATTGTAGTCAAATTTGGCAAGTTTGACTGGAGTCAAGTACCTTCTTTGCACTATGTTTTGTGTTGTTTCCCATAGAGCCACACAACTAGTGGCTGAATAAGTATATTTGAGGGCGTTTAGCCACTTTGTTGTTGGAATTTGGGTATTTAGATCTTGGGCCCAAAGAGTGAAGGAGAGTGAGTGTTCGAATTGTCTTTTTTCTTGCAGGGTGTTGTATATTTGGGAGATTCCACTTGATGTCGTTCGGACTTGTGTAAGATACTTTAATATTTGGGTTGGGATCTTAGTTCTTAATTGTGGGTTAGTTTTAAGACTATTGACAATTTGTAGGTAAGTGAAGTGTGGGTTCCCTTGTAGTTTTAATTCATCTTTGAGGAGTTGGTAGGGTTTGATGTTGTTTGCCAGGAAGAGGTCAGATATGTTTGTGGGGTCCTGATCTCGTGCCTGGGGTAGGTACAGTGAGGGTGTTACTTCTTTTAGGGCGCTAATGTTGAGGTTTATTTCTGACGTCTGAGTTTTTACCCATCTATGGCTTGTGAGTTTAAACCATGCGTTAATTGTGGCTACAGTTGGAAGTGAGGTTGACCTGTGTGATGTGATCGAGGGTATACGACTGCATAACCAATTTTTTAAGTGATGGTAGGGGGTGTTGTGGGCCTCAATTTCGCCCCATCTCGTGGTGGGGTTAGGGTGAAACCATTCTTTGGCTTGCGATAAAATAACTGCCCAATAGTAGTCTGATATGTCTACCAGTCCCGAGCCTCCAACTAGTCTGTGTTTCGTGAGTTTATGGAATGCCACTCTGGGTTTTTTCCCCACCCAGACGAAGTTGTTGATTGATGTTTGTAGCTGTTTCAAGTAGTACTTGGGGACTGGGATGGGTATGGATCGAAATAGGTACAGAATTTGCGGTAAGGTTGTCATTTTGAAGCTAGCCAATCTTCCTGACCATGAGAGTTCATGCTTGCTTAGATTAATCAGTGATTGGGTAAGTTTTTCTTTGTAGGGGATGAAGTTTTCTTTAAAGAGGTCTGTGGGTCTTTTAGTTAGTACTATACCAAGATAATTTAAACTTTTTTCTGTCCATTGGAAGGGGAAGTGTGAGCTTATTAGGTTTCTGGAGATAGCGTCCAGGCCTAAGTCGAGCATGAAGGATTTGGAGGAGTTAGCCTTGTAGTAGGAAACTTCTCCAAATTCTTGTAGAATTTTCTGGGTTTCGGATAATGAGGAGTAAGGGTTGGAAAGTATGAGGATGATATCATCTGCAAATAGACTAATTTTATGTTCGTATTTGCCAATTCGGATACCAGATATATTTTTTGAATCTCTAATTAGTTCCGCTAGTGGTTCTATGGAAAGGTTGGATATCAAAGGGGAGAGGGGGCATCCCTGGCGTGTACCGTTAGTGATGGTGAAAGGTAGGGATAGCATTTCATCTATGAAAACTGTTGCTGACGGAGAAGTATAGAGAGCCATAATACTAGCCAGGATTTGTTCTTTGAAACCGAATCTGATCAAGACCTCCTTCATGTACCCCCAATGGACTCGGTCGAACGCCTTCTCTGCATCCAGGGAGAGGAGCAGAGAAGGCGTTCTTGTGACGTTAGCTTCGTGTATAAGGTTAATCAGTCTTCTGGAAGCATCTGTGGACTGTCTGCCTTTCACGAAGCCTGTTTGGTCCAAGTTAATCAGGTTAGGTAGGAATTTGGCTATTCTGTTAGCTAATAATTTGGCATAAAGTTTGATATCCGAATTTAATAGTGAAATTGGCCTAAAGTTCTGAGGGGTATCCTGAGTCTTACCTGGTTTCGGGAGTGCAATGATCACAGCTGATAGCATTTCAGGGGGAAAACTAGAGGAGGAGGCAGCGTCGTTGAATACGTTACAAAGATGGGGGCTTAGTATGGTGGAATACTTTTTATAATAGTCTCCGGGTAGGCCGTCCGGGCCTGGGGCTTTGTTGGGAGTTATATTTTTCATTGTTTGTTCAATTTCTTGGACTGTAAATGGGGAATTCAGTTCTTTCAGTTGGGAAGTGGTTAGAGTGGGCAGTTTAACTTTATCTAGGAAGTTGCATATTTTTCCTTGGTCAGGCTGGGGGGTGTTGGGGTCCAGTTTAATGTTATATAGGGAACTGTAATAATCGCTAAATGCGTTGGCTATTTCTTGAGGGTTGACTAGTTTTTGTTTGGAGCTGTGATGGAACAAATGAGGAATTTGATTTTTAGTCCTTTGGCCTCTGATTTTATTTGCCATGGTTTTCCCTGCTTTATTTGATGTTGCATACATGGTGGCTTTTAATTTTCGATATGAGTTTTCATGGGCTTCAAGTAATAGGTTTCTTAATTCTTGGCGTTTGGCCGTAAGTTGTGAATTCAGGACTGGGGAGGGGGCTAGCTTGTTTTGGTTGTCTAGTTGGGAGATATCTTTTGTTATTTCATCTAGACGCTGCGTCCTCCTTCTTTTGGCTCTACTGTTTTGTTGGAGCATGATGCCTCTAATATGGGCCTTATGCGTCAGCCACAGTGTTGCCGCTGATGAAACAGAACCTTCATTTAAGTGGAAATATTCCTCTAATTGATTTCTAATATGGTCAGAATAGGGTGATGTTTGCACGATGTATGGGTTAGTCCTCCACAGTCTGGTAGGATTTCGGTTGGAGTTTGTTAAAAGTTGGATTTTTACTGGGGCATGGTCTGACCATGTAATTGCTCCTATGTCTGCTGTGGGGATTTTTTGGAGGGACCATTTGTCTACTAGGAAGTAGTCGATTCTAGAATAAGAGTTGTGTGGGGGGGAATGGTATGTAAAATCTCTTTCCGTAGTGTGTAGGCATCGCCACACATCGTGCAAACCTTGAGATTTCATAAAATCTAGCATAGGAGATTTTTTCCTTGAGGTGGAGTTGGAAGAGTCCATAGCTTGATCAGGTACTATGTTAAAGTCCCCGCAGATAATCAGGGAGCCTCTTTTGATGTTAATTGTCTTCTTCATCAGATTATTTAGGAATCTGATTTGGTGCGTGTTTGGTGCATAGATGCACGCTATTGTATACATGGCTGAGTTTATAGTCCCTTGCAGTACAATGTACCTGCCTTTAGAATCTGTTATGTGGTTTAGGTACTTGAAGCTGACTTTCCTGTTTATTGCAATCATGACTCCTCGTTTTTTGGAGGTTTGGTCTGAGGACCAATATATGTGAGGGAAATTTATGTTTCGGCATAGGTTAGTGTCTTTTGCAATGAGGTGTGTCTCTTGGGCGCATACTATGTCACTCTCGTTCTGTTTGGCCAGTCTCCATAAGGAACCTCGCTTGGAGGGGTGGTTGAGTCCTTTTACGTTTATAGAGAGAAAGTTAATCGCCATAGTGTGTGTTGATGTGCAAGCTGGTTTTACTCACGTGTACCAGAGAGATAGGGCCTATGTTGGTCAGGTAGAATTTCTTGTCCATCTTGGCTTGGGGTTGAAGTATTGCTTGTTTTGTATGGTCACCATCTGCATAACGATTCTTCCCATGAATTTGGAGGAAACATGAAGGGGGTGAAAGGGGTAAGAGAAAGAAACAAACAAATCTGAAAGTATAACTCTTGAACAATAACCATAACATTACAGCTCAGAAACAATATGCTGTGACTAAAGTGACGGGGGGAAACAGTTCTCTCACTGAGGAGGGAGGGGTGAAAGCTGCACCCCGAGACCATCGTAGCTCTCGGCTGTTAATCACTCCAGTTAAGACTTCTGCCTCTGTTTCCTGTTTGTGTGGTGCCCCACTGTTTGTGCATGCGTTGGGGTTTGGGACCGGGTTCTTGCTGCGGGGGAATCACAGGGATGATGCTCCATCTTTTCAAAAGGGAGAGGCCTTCCTCTAGTGAAGAGACAAGGTGTGAGGTTCCGTTATGCTCTATGAGGATTTTAGACGGGTGCTTCCATTTATATGGAATGTTGTTATTCCGTAGGGTTTTAGTAATATTATTGAGTTGCTTCCTTTGATCAAGTGTATATTTGGACAGGTCTGTGAACAGTTGTATGTTGCCATATGGATCGGGGAGTTTCCCTAGTGTGCGGGCTTTTCTTAGCACCTGCTCTTTTGTATTGTAGAAATGCACCCGCATCAGGATGTCCCTGGGTATGTCTGCTGACAAGAAGGAAGGCTTCGGCAGCCTGTGGATGCGATCTATGGTTAATTGTATGGGCGTTAGGTCAGGGACCAATGTCAAAAAAAAGATCTTCTGTGAACTTAGTGAGGTCCTGCTGTGATACTGATTCTGGGACCCCTCTTAGCTTTATATTCTGCCTGCGGGAGCGATCCTCTAGGTCAGCCAGTTTTGATCTCATCCATAGCCTGTCTTCCCCCCCCCTCTTCCTGCTGGTCTATCATGGCGTTTACAGTAGATGAAATATCTGTGACTGCCCGTTCCACCTGATCCACTCTATCGCCTAAAGAATTCAGTTCTTTTGTAAATTTGTGGGACATGTAGTTTATCTCCTCATGAAGGGAGCGGTGAAGGGTCATTAACATCTCCTTTATTTGGGTGTCTAACACTGGCTGGTCTGAGGTGGGGAAGGCTGCGATGGGGGAAGTGTGAGCTTTGGTCTGATGTAGTGCTGAATGCAATCCACTTACCCCCTGAGATGGGTCTTCAGCATCCAGCCTCATCCGAGCCTTGGCCGGGCTGGAGCATGGAGGGCTTGGAGGGAGAGAAGAGTGCTGTGGATCAGTGCCGATTCCAGCTTCCTCTTCGTCGGGAAGATCCGAATAGTGATTCCTCTGTGCCGCGCGGCTGCGATCGTCAGCGCCATTTTGATTGCCTTCCAGCCGAAGAAAGTATGCTGTCAGTTTCTTGGGTTTGCTGTCCCCCTGCCGTTTTCTTGACATGGCGGGGCTGTAGTAGATACCTTCTGGGTGTCGGGTGAAATCAGGGCTTGAAGAAATGTATGCCTTGTCGCTGGGAATCGTCGCTGTGGGTCTCACGGGCACCGGAGCGAGCCTCTCACACCACCATCCGCCTTGCGCGCCAGCCACGCCCCCGAGAGGGGATATGATTTCAATGTACAAATACTGTACTGGTGACCCCGCTATAGGGCAAACCTATTCAGCGCAAGGGAAAACACGAAGACACGCGGCCATTCACTGAGAATGAAAGATAGGCGGTTTAACCTTAAGATGGGTAAAGGTTTCTTTATGGTGAAAGCAGTGAAAATGTGGAATTCTCTTTGAAAAACAGTGGTTTCTGCTAGGAGTATAGATAATTTCAAAAAACTATTAGATGCACACCTAAGTGACCACAACATTGGGGGATATACAACGTAATACTGACATTAAAAACACACATGGGTTGGACTTGATGGACTCGTGTCTTTTTCCAGCCTCACTGACTATGTAACTATGTAACTATGTTCAAACTGTGTGTGAAAAGTCTATTTCAGGCGGAGGGAGCCATATAAGTGTTGTAAAATCATGTTCAAACTGTGTGTGTGAAAAGTCTATTTCAGCCGGAGGGAGTTTTTTTACAACACTGATATGGCTCCCTCCGGCTGAAATATACTTTTCACACACAGTTTGAACATGATTTTACAACACTGATATGGCTCCCTCCGCCTGAAATAGACGTTTCACACACAGTTTGAACATGATTTTACAACACTGATATGGCTCCCTCCGCCTGAAATAGACTTTTCACACACAGTTTGAACATGATTTTACAACACTGATATGGCTCCCTCCGCCTGAAATAGACTTTTCACACACAGTTTGAACACGATTTTACAACACTGATATGGCTCCCTCCGGCTGAAATAGACTTTTCACACACAGTTTGAAGATGATTTTAGAACACTAATATGGCTCCCTGCGGCTGAAATAGGCTTTTCCCACACACTTTGAAGATGGTCCACATCCACCTCCATTTTTGATCTTTTTATGTGTTTTTTTTTTATTATTTTAAGTTATTTCCCTATCCCCATTTCTTTGTAGGGCACTTATCCGACCCTTACCCCCATTTTCCTTCTTTTTGCAGACCTCTAGGACTTTCCAGGACTTTGTTACAGCCATTTTTGTGCCTAAAAGTTTGGGTCCCCATTGATTTCAATGGGGTTCGGGGTCCGTGTCAAAGTTCGGGTCCAGTACGGACCCGGACCCAGACTTTGTCCCAAAGTTCGGCCGAACCAGCAGAACCCGACCTTCCAGAGGTTCGATCAACTCTAATCATGACCAATTAGGTCATATGTCTTTATTCAGGGAGATATAGGAGAATAATCCTGATAATTTTAGGAATCATCTCCGGATGACAGATCCCTGCTTTAATCACCTCTTGGCATTGGTGTCTCCCTATATCCAGAAGCAGGACAAATGCATGCGCCTTTCCATCACCACAGAGCAAAGGCTCATAGCCCACTTGTGTTACCTGGCAACAGGAAAAGCCTCCAGAACCTGAAGTTCACTACTGGGATATCACCCCAGGGTCTTGTAGTCATTATTCCTGAGACTTGCTCAGCCATCATTCAGGTGCTGCAGAAGGACTATATTAACCACATCAGTACTGGGCACGAAAACCCCCTTCCTATCCAGGCCATTTTTCAGCTTTGAGCGCTATCACACTTTGAATGACAATTACTCATTACTCAATTAGTCATGCAACACTGTACCCATATGAAATTTGTGTCCTTTTTTTCACACAAATATATCTTTCTTTTGGTGGTATTTAATCACTAGTGGGTTATTTATTTTTTGTGCTATAAATAAAAAAAAATAGAAAATTTTGTGAAAAAATGCATTTTCTTTGTTTCTGTCATAAAATTTTGCAAATTAGTAATTTTTCTTCATAAATATTGGCCAAAATTTATACTGCTACATATCTTTGATAAAAATAACCCAAATACATGTATGTTATTTGGTCCTTGTGTAAGTTATAGAGTCTACAAGCTATGGTGCCAATCATTGAAAATTGATCACACCTGATCACACCAGATATACTGACAGCCTCATTTCTTGAGACTCTAAGGCCTCATACACACGGAAGTTTTTTGACGCTGGCGTTTTCTAGTGTTTTTTGCAGCTCTCCATGTTAGTCAATGGCCCCATAAAAACGTCTGCGTTTTTGAGCTGTAGATGACGTCGGCGTTAGTGAGCTGAAACTAGAACCCACAGCCATCGCATTCTGAGGCTGTAACGTTTTGGCATTTTTTGACGCCGACGCCACAATTGATCTTTTGCGGTCGCAGTTTTTTGAAGGCACACATACTCCGGAATCTCAGAGTTCTTTACTCCGACAGTCATATAGACCACACTAGTCCACACTAGTTAAAAGTTACTAACCGTGGTATCGAACATCTGAGATATTGAATGTGTTCCTGGTTTATTGTATGTACATAAACCCAATAAAAATAGTTTCTATACATCGTCATATTTAAAACCGGTTATAAATACTTCTTTTTAATGATTAAACGTTTTAAAATACTGTCTTTGTTTC
>BLSH010490480.1:175344-194304 GCA_018402905.1 Glandirana rugosa
GTCCGACACTTTTTCAGAGTCTGTACACCATAGCGGTATGAGTCCTCCTCCTCGTCTTACACAAAACCCCACATTAAACACCATACGTATACGACACACACTCTTTATTGGACAATTATATACTGTCAAAACACTTGTTTTTTCTTTTTTTTTAGAAGTAAAACGTTTCTTAACACCCTTTTTTAATGTTGAAGTTTTTTAAGTGGTACGGAAAATGATTTATGGAACCTGACAGATGAAATGTTTTTCCCTAGTAAACTCCCATAAACATGAAAGGACCGAACAATATCGAGCATGTGTGCCCTGCTGCTAGCACAAGTTGTGCAGCATGAGTACGTTCAACTGTTGAAAGTGCCGCCACAGACGAACGATTCTGCATGCAACGGTCGTGAGTACGACGTGTTGAACACGATCGTCGTCCCGTGTGTACGAGCTATAACAAGCCAGGAAAGTACAAATACCCTCAAATGATCCCTTTTTGTAAAGTAGACAGTCCAAGGTATTTAGTAAAAGGCATGGTGAATTTTTTGAAGTTGTAATTTTTTCCCACAATTCTTTGCAAAATGAAGATTTTTTTTTCTTTTTTGTTCACAAAACTGTCATATATTAACAGGTTATTTCTCACACACAGCATATGCATACCACAAATTACACCCCAAAACACATTCTGCTCCTCCTCCTGAGTATGGCGATACCACATGTCTGAGACTTTTTCACAGCCTGGCCACATACAGAGGCCCAACATGCAGGGAGCGCCGTCAGGTATTCTAGGGACATAAATTACACATTTGATATCATGACGACCTATCACATTTTTGAAGGCCCTGGAGCAACAGGACAATGGAATTGCCCACAAAATGACCCCATTTTGGAAAGCAAACAACCCAACATATAAGCTATGAGGCATAATGAGTCGTTTGAGCATGTCATTTTTTTTCCAGTAGTTTTTGGAAAATGTGGGGAAAAAAGTTATCCATTTATATGATATTTCCAATACATAGCATGTACATAGCAAAAATGACACCCTAAAATACATTCTGCTACTTCTCCTAAGTATGGCAATACTACATGTGTGAGACTTCTACAGCCTGGCCACATACAGAGGCCCAACATTGAACTAGCACCTTCAGGCGTTCTACGAGCATAAATTACACATCTTATTTCTCAACCACCTATTACACTTTTGAAGGTCCTGGAGCAACAGGACAATGAATTGCCCACAAAATGACCCCATTTTGGAAAGCAAACACCCTAACATATAATCTATGAGGCATAATGAGTCTTTTGTACATGTCATTTTTTTCCAGTAGTTTTTGGAAATGTGGGAAAAAAATGAAAGCGCATATTTTTTTACACAAAGTTTTCCATTTATATGATATTTCCAACACATAACATGTACCTAGCAAAAATGACACCCCAAAATACATTCTACTACTCCCCCTGAGTATGGCAATACCACATGTGTGAGACTTTTACACAGCCTGGCCACATACAGAGGCCCAACAGTGAACTACCACTTTCAGGGGTTCTACGAGCATAAATTACACATCTCATTTCTCAATTACCTACCTATTACACTTTTGAAGGTCCTGGAGCACCAAGACAATGGAATTGCCGACAAAATGACCCCATTTTGGAAAGCAAACACCCCAACGTATAATCTATGAAGCATAATGAGTCTTTTGAACATGTAATTTTTTTCCACTAGTTTTTGGAAAACGTGGGAAAAAAATGAAAACACTTTTATTTTTACACAAAGTTGTCCATTTATATGATATTTCCAACACATAACATGTACCTAGCAAAAATGACATCCCAAAATACATTCTAATTCTCCCCCTGAGTATGGCAATACCAAATGTGTGAAACTTTTACAGGTGATGTTTACTGATAGGTGATGACGGTCTCTGACAGGTGACTGGTGGTGGTCACTGATGGGTGACGGGTGTCTGGCAGTGGTCACTGATGGGTGATAGGTGATTGGCGGTGGTCACTGATGGATGATGGGTGACTGGCGGTGCTCACTGATAGGTGACAGGTGGTGGTCACTGATGGGTGATGGGGGACTGGCGGTGGTCGGTGATGGGTGTCTGGTGGTGGTCACTGATGGGTGACGGGTGACTGGTGGTGGTCACTGATGGGTGACTGGCGGTGGTAAATGATGGGTGCTGGGTGTCTGGCGGTGGTCACTGATGGGTGCCAGGAGTCTGGCGGTGGTCACTGATGGGTGCCGGGTGTCTGGCGGTGGTCACTGGTGGGTGACAGGTGTCTGGCGGTGGTCACTGATGGGTAATGGGTGTCTGGCGGTGGTTACTGATGGGTGGCGGTGTCTGGCGGTGGTCACTGATGAGTGACCGGTGTCTGGCGGTGGTCACTGATGGGTGACGGTGTCTGGCGGTGGTCACTGATGGGTGATAGGTGACTGGCAGTGGTCACTGATGGGTGATGGCAGTGGTCACTGATGGGTAACTGGAGGTGGTCACTGATGAGTGACTGGTGTCTGGTGGTGGTCACTGATGGGTGACGGGTGACAAGCCACAGGTGACTGGCGGTGGTCACTGAGGGGTGATGGGTGACAGGCCAAGGTCAGTGACGGGTGACAGGCCACGGTCAGTGATGGGTGACAGGCCATGGTCACTGATGTGTGATGGGTGACATGCCATGGTCACTGATGGGTGATGGGTGACAAGCCACGGTCACTGATGGGTGATGGGTGACACGCCACGGTCTGTGATGGGTGACACACCACGGTCAGTGATGGGTGACAGGTGACAGGCCATGGTCAGTGATGGGTGACAGGCCACGGTCACTGATGTGTGATGGGTGACACACTACAGTCACTGATGGGTGACGGGTGACACACTACGGTCACCGATGGGTGACATGCCACGGTCACTGATGGGTGACAGGTGACATGCTACGGTCACTGATGGGTGACGGGTATAGTTGAGCGAACCCAAACTGTAAAGTTCGGGTCCGTACCGAACTTTGGGGTGTTCGTGACCCGGACCCAAACCTGGACATTTGAAAAAAGTTCGGGTTCGGGGTTTGGGTATTTGATCCTGCCTGTTGAATAGCTGCAGGGCAACCAATCAACAAGCGTTTCACTGGTTTGCCCTTAGAAGCCATCACAGCCATGCCTACTAATGGCATGGCTGTGATTGGCCAGTGCATCATGTGACCCAGCCTCTGTATAAGCTGGAGTCACGTAGTGCTGCATGTCACATGCTCTCGGGCTAGTGTAGGGAGAGGATGCTGCAGGCGCTGTGAGGGACAGATTGCAGATATAATAACATCTCATCCTGCATTACAGAACAATCTGATTCTGGACTAGGTAGAGATTACTACTACTGCTTTGAGCAGGGGTAGGCAACCTGTGGCTCTCCAGCTGTTGTGGAACTGCATTTCCCATGAGGCATTGCAAGGCTGGCAGTTCCAATTACTCCCAGAGGCATGATGGGACTTGTAGTTCTGCAACAGCTGGAGAGCCGCAGGTTGCCTACCACTGGCTTTGAGGGACAGATTGCAGATCTCATCATGCATTACAGAACGATCTGATTCTGGACTAGGTAGAGATTGCTACTACTACTGCTTTGAGGGACAGATTGCAGATCTCATCCTGCATTACAGAATGATCTGATTCTGGACTAGGTAGAGTCTACTGCTTTGAGGGACAGATTATTGTTCTAAAATCATCTCCTAGTTCTATAGAGTCAGGTTCCTGCTGTTGCTGTAAGGGACAGATTATTGTTCTAAAATCATCACCTACTCCTATAGGGTCAGGTTCCAGCTGTTGCTGTAAGGGACAGATTATTGTTCTAAAATCATCGCCTACTCCTATAGGGTCAGGTTCCTGCTGTTGCTGTAAGGGACAGATTATTGTTCTAAAATCATCACCTACACTGCCACGGTCACGGCCTAGTCAACCTCTATGCTTCTACTCCACATCCACCCCCCTTCCCATTTTTATTTTTTTTATTTGATTTTAAGTTATTTTCCCTATCCCCATTTTTTTGTAGGGCACTTGTCCTACTCTTACCCCCATTTTACTTCTTTTTGCAGCCCTCTAGCACTTGCCAGGACTTTTTTACAGCCATTTTTGTGCCAAAAAGTTTGGGTCCCCATTGACTTCAATGGGGTTTGGGGTCCGGGGAAAAGTTTGGGTCAAGTTCGGTACCGAACCTGGACTTTTTTGTGAATTTCCAGGTGTCCGCTCAACTCTAGTGACGGGTGACACGCCACGGTCACTGATGGGTGACATGCCATGGTCAGTGATGGGCGACGGTTGACATGCCACGGTCAGTGATGGGTGACACGCCACAGTCAGTGATGGGTGATGAGTGACATGCCACAGTCAGTGAAGGGTGACGGGTGACAGGCCACAGTTAGTGATGGGGGACATGCCACGATCACTGATGGGTGATGGGTGACACCCCACGGGTCACTGATGGGTGACAGTCCACGGTCACTGATGTGTGATGGGTGACATGCCACGGTCACTGATGGGTGACGGGTGACGGGCCACAGTCACTGATGGGTGATGGGTGACACGCCACGGTCACTAATGGATGATGGGTGACACGCCACAGTCACTGATGGGTGATGGGTGACACACCACGGTCAGTGATAGGTGACGGGTGACACGCCACGGTCAGTGATGGGTGACAGGTGACACACCACAGTCAGTGATGGGTGACACGCCACAGTCAGTGATGGGTGACGAGTGACATGCCACAGTCAGTGAAGGGTGACGGGTGACAGGCCACGGTTAGTGATGGGGGACATGCCACGGTCACTGATGGGTGATGGGTGACACCCCACGGGTCACTGATGGGTGACAGTCCACGGTCATTGATGTGTGACAGGTGACATGCCACGGTCACTGATGGGTGACGGGTGACACACCACAGTCACTGATGGGTGATGGGTGACACGCCACGGTCACTAATGGATGATGGGTGACATGCCACAGTCACTGATGGGTGATGGGTGACACGCCACGGTCAGCGATAGGTGACGGGTGACACGCCACGGTCAGTGATGGGTGACGGGTGACACACCACAGTCAGTGATGGGTGACAGGCCACGGTCACTGATGGATGAATGGTGATACGCCACGGTCAATGATGGGTGACGGGTGACATGCCACAGTCACTGACGGGTGACATGGCATGATCACTGATGGGTAACAGGTGCATTTATGATGGCAGTCTGATGACAGGTGCACTTTATGATGACAGGTACACTTTATGGGGGCAGATGGGGTTACTGTTGGGTGACAGGTACATTGGGGGGCAGGGGTGAAGTGACAGTGTGTGTTTGTGTTTTACAGATCAGTAACTCACTGATCCTAGCTCTTCTCTCCTCACACTGGAAACTGTCATGTGATCGGCTGTGAGTAGATCACAGCCGATCACAAGGTAACAGCCAACGGCCGGCGGCTGATACCAGTGTCGGTGACAGGCAGTGTTCCCTGGGAACACGCCGCCACCGACGCACACTTGCAGCGCGCTCCCGATCGCGCGCATGCGCTGTGCAAATGGGGCAGTACCATTTGTGATCACATGGTAAACAGCCATGACCAATGGCTGTTCACCCCAGTCGGTGACGTGGTGTGTCCCGGGGACATGCCGCCACCGACAGAGCTGGGATGCACACGCCCGATTGCATGCAATCCCAGGTTAAAGGGGCGATGTCATATGACGTCGTCCCAGAATGAGAGCCGTGCCGCTCCACCGTCATTTGACGGTGGTTGGACGGCAAGTGGTTGAGGTATGTTTCGTGTTAATACCACATTCTGTGTTTGTGCTTGCTAATGTTGTATTTTCCATTTTTGTGAACACATAATTGGCAAGATTAGAATATGCTGTGAATGTCCTCTTTGGCCTCATGCATGCTGTAAGGTTTTTCAGCTGCTTTTTTCCTCTAAACACCTATTTTCCTATACTAACCTCCCCAGCATGTTATCCTGTGTCCATACACACCCAGCCTGGTAACTTTACAATGATTTTGGTCAGCTACATTTTGGGCCTTACCCCCCCAAAAAAGCACAATCTTTTCAAACGTTATTTGTGTGTTCCAGATCGTACAGAGTGCATGAGACCTTATTATTATGTCAAAGCTAATTCCACCCCCTCAACAATAATGTAAACTCATCAGCTCAAAATACTGTATCTCATGAAATGTAATCTCCCATACACACTCTCCATCTTTTGGGGGTCATATTTCCTTAACAATTACCCAAACCATAGTGCAAGGCCTGCTTGCTTACCTACTAATTTTCCCTCCTAAGTTTGACCTTCTATTATATTGTTTAGTTCAACCTTAATGGAAAAATGTGATTCTGATTGTATAGCATGCATCTAGCTTTGGATTATGACACTTCTTACCTGTCCACTGGGCTGGCAATAGAGGAGGGAGTGACCTAACTAACAACCATTATTCCTGTAGCAAACTCTCATGGAACTGGAGAGGGTTGCCTGTCCAAAAAATCTACCCGTTATCTCCTCCCCCTGAAAGCTGCCAAATAGGCCACCAGAGGGGGGTGAGGAAGTAGATAAGTTCACCTTACACTTCGCTCTTTAAATCCTCTTTTAAGTCTATCCTTATGTTGCCAAACCATTTTTGTGTCAAATATGATTGCAATGTTATGTGCTGAAGTAGTAATTTTGTGTTTTTGCTTTTCTTCACAGTTTCCTTCCAACCCAGAGTAATGGCAGGAAGTTGCAGCGCAGTTTTTGCACCAATGGGATTTTCCCAAATGCGGGGGTGCTATAGATGGGAAGCATGTGAGGATTGTCCCACCAGCCAACTCTGGGTCCTATTATTTTAATTATAAAGGCTTTTGCAGCATAGCCATGCTTGCTGTTGTGTCTGCAAATTATGAGTTTATTTTTTTGGATGTTGGGAAGAACGGGCGCAACTCTGATGGAGGAGTAATTATGCAGACAGAGTTCTACAGGCAGCTCCAGAATGGAACCCTAAACTTGCCACCTTCAGAGCAAAATGTGGAAGGCCTCAATTTTGTCTTTGTGGCAGATGAAGCCTTTGCTCTAGGGGACCATCTTATGAAGCCATTTCCTATGCGCAACCTGATCCCTGAGCAGAGAATCTTCAGCTAAAGACTGTCTCGTGCCAGAAGGGCGGTGGAGAATGCTTTTGGCATATTGGCAAATTGCTTCCGGCTCTTTTTGATTCCAATAAACTTGGTGTTATATAAGATTACCATGTTGTGTTGTGCTGTTGCATCCTCCACAATGTTCTGCGCAAAAATGCTAGCAGCTACATCCCCTCCCTGCCAAGCGACATTGACCCTGCAGTGCCAGGCCCTAGTACATCGGCTGAAGGCCATCCTTCTTTGTATGCAATGGTGGACATCGAGAATACCTGTGCTAGCTCGCCCTCCAAAAATGCACAGGATTTAAGACAAAAATAACTTGAATATGTTCTGCGGAGAGGGGCAGTGTCTTTGCAGGAATTTATTCCTGATCGTGTTTAACCACTTCAGCCCCGGAAGGATTTCCAGCTTTAGGACCGGAGCCCTTTTTGCGATTCGGCACTGCGTCGCTTTAACTGAAAATTGCGCGGTCGTGCGACGTTGTACCCAAACGAAATTTGCGTCCTTTTTTTCCCACAAACAGAGCTTTCTTTTGGTGGTATTTGATCACCTCTGCGTCATTTCTGATCGCCGCTATAAACAAAAGAAGAGCGACAATTTTGCAAAAAAAAACACATTTCTTACTTTTTGCTAGAATACAAATAAAAAAAAATATATAAAAAAACATTTTTTTTCACCGTTTTTGGCCGATTTATATTCTTCCTCATATTTGCGATAAAAAAATCGCAATCTGCGTTTATTGATTGGTTTGCGCAAAAGTGGTCGCGTTTACGGATGATGAGAATTAATTTTTGGGGTTTTTATTTATTTTTTTATTTTTTACTAGTAATGGCGGCAATCTGCGATTTTTAGCGGTACTGCGATATTTCAGCGGACATGTCGGACTATTTTGACACTTTTTTGGGACCATTGGCATTTATACAGCGATCAGTGCTATAAAAATGCACTGATTACTGTGTAAATGTCATTGGCAGTGAAGGGGTTAACCTGCAGGGGGCGCTCTAAGGGTTAACTATGTTCCCTGGGCGTGTTCTAACTGTAGGGGGACTGCACTATCTGGGGAAGGGAAGTGGTCACAGCCTTCGTATACAGGAAGGCTGTGATCACAGCCCTTGCCCTTCACACAGAGCGGAAGTCCGTGTTTACATACACGGACCTCCGTTCCTCCGCTCGGGGGGGGGCATCGTGGGTAGCCGGCGGCAATCGAAGCCGCCGCACCCACTCCCTGGCCCTCCCCGAACACAGTGAGCGCACGGGCGCCTCCGGCGGCGCGCGCTCACTAAGCTCGATCCCGCAGCCGCCGTCGTATGACGGCGTTTTGCGGGAACGAACCACTTTGCCGCCGTCAAATGCCGATCGGCGGTCGGCAAGTGGTTAAACATTTTTTGGCTTATAAACTAATAATTCTGTTTAATTACTGTCGTCTGTTGTTTTTCTATGTATAAGATATGTTCTCTATTTTTTTTTTTTGTTGGACACTTGCTCCAAGACGGGAATGTAACCTTCATTTCTACATGAGGTGACAAAATCAACTTCAGCTAAGTATTATGGTGAGCTTGGGGTCTGCTACACACACACACACACACACACACACACACACACAATGTTTTTGTTCTTTATGCATGGAATGCATAAAGAACAAAAACATTATGCATTGACAACTCCTTCAAATTTTCCCTGCTCAAATTAGCAAGAGTTGACAACATGTAAGAGCACATTCGGAATGTAAATACACCAATTAGTAAATTCCCAGGTATAGATCAAGTGAAAAAGAAGCCACACACTGTTTAGTTCAAACCTTTTTACTCCAAGCACATTTACAGGTGCTTTTTATAGTGCTTAAACGAAGAAACATATTTGTGTCTAACATGTATGTATTTAGGCATTTGTCATATTTATTGTGTTAACCAGGTATGTCTAAATCCTTTACATACACATTAAAAAGTCACTCACATCCAATGTTCATGGAAAAGTGGAGGGCAAATGAGACATCAGTATCCCAAGACAATGTGGATGCTGCCTTCCTCACATGGTGCGATCTGATCTCCCCTCCCTAAAATGTCCAAATTGAATCCACATCCACCTAGTGGCTTCTCACATAAATTGTGTCCAGGATGGCATTCCTAAAAGGGGTTTATTTGCAACCAGCAACATTTCTAAGCCCCCAAATGACAAAGTGTGTAAACATGTGCTAGATTCCATCAGGGGGTATCAAGTGTCGTCTTTCTGGGGTGCCCCCCTTTATCAAAACTTGAGTAGCCTTGATAAAGGGCGTTTGCACCCCTGAAACGAGCCATCTCAGAACCCATGATGGTGTCACAGATGCGTTTCAGTGCTGCAACACCCCTTTTTTAATGCAACTCTAGTTTGGAGGATGGGGGTTGCACCCCAGTAATGCGCCAGCTCACAACCTGTGATAATATCAACTGACGCGTTTCGGTGCTGCAACACCCTTTATCAAAGCAACTCTAGTTTGAAGGAAGGGGGGTTGCACCCCAGAAACACGGCACTTGATACCCCCTGATGGTATATAGCACACGTTTACACACTTTGTCATTAGGCTAGTGTTTAGCAACTCCACCCCTCAAGGTACAGAGAAATTGTTTTCAGGATTTGACACAGATAATGTTAGCAATTTCAATGCCTTACAAATTAACGCAGTAGTTTCTACTGAGTTAAATCTGTAAAACAGGGTCTGTTACTGCCCCTTGAGGAGTGGAGTTGTGAAACACTGAGTGAAGTTAACAAAGCATTCACATTTAAAAGTGTGTAAAAAGAAACAAAAAAAAAGTATAAAGTTCCTAAAAAAAACAGCCAACAGTTGGTAACAAATACATTACACAAGTGCAAGAGAAAATTAGAATTTGGCAAGCATGTCCCCAAAATCGGTCAGTCTGCATTGTAAAGCTTCAGCAGCCTTCTTGATATTCTCCAGCTCGTTGCAACACTGTATAATCTCTTCCCTCAATCTGCCAGCAGTGCAATGTGGAACATCATTACCTGTTAAGCGTAAAATGGATTAGGGCAATGATGGTCAAGTGGCTGAGGTCCTACATAGTGATTTCGGGGCAAGTTTATATTAAACCTCATTAAATACTCACCTACCCAGTGGATTGTTGGTTGCGATCTGCTTGCCCTTCAGACACCTACACTACTCTGAATGTAAACACTGACACTACTCTGTAATCTTTGCCCTGGTGTCTGGGTCGACAAAACTAGGCTAACTATTAACACAGACTGTTACTTACACCTCTTCCTTAGCCATGCTAATGTAAAAGCATTACATACTCTGCTAATGTGTGGACTAGAGATTGTAACACTTGACATGTCAATACATAAGAAGCAATATTAGAATAAACAATAGGCTCAGCGACACATTCTTCCTTTTCAGGATTGCTTTGTCCCTCACTTTGACTAATGTTGGTGGATTGGTCGTCAAGTGTTGTAAGGTTGGAACTGAGATCTTGGAGAGCTCTTCACACTCAATTTGCTCTAAAAAAAGGAAAATACAACATTCATTAAGCATCCCACACATCCCGTCACATCTGTTTCTAACCTACATTTTTACAAATTTTTGTAGTTGACCAACCTTGGACTTGTTCTGGTATAAAACTTGGTGGGTCACTGGTCGGCTGCACTACAGTAGACTCTGAAGGATTTGCTGTCAAAAATATATAAAAAAGGGAAGATGATGCCATTTTCCAGGGGGCAAAGACCTGACAAGTGCCAACATTGGTAAACTCCTACAGCTGCCCCCCGGCTTCTATGGGATGCAGAATGTCTGATGCCCATCATAGCAGTCGGGCATTTGTGTGAATACGAGCACTGGGGGCTCTCCTCTCCCCATGTCTGCACTGGCAAGGCTGTATTAATGGGCACTGAAGAGGCATTCAGCAACCAGCAAGTGACACTTAACCCTTAATTTAGGCCTGAAGCCCCACCCTTTTGACCACCTAGCAGCACCCCTGTCTGTGGCTAAATGTTTTTTTTGTTGTCCTAATTTTGCACTTACCTTTTTTTGGGAAGGTGGCCTTGATTACTCCTCTGTTGCTGGGCCAGGGATGGGAGCCTCCCTTCTTCCCTTGCGGGGGTTTGCCTGCAGACTTTTTTTTTTTCCCTTTTGAAATATAAGTGCAAAAGCTAAAGGAATGTTTAAAAACATTAACAAATTCTTTTCTTCATATATGCTTTAGATTTACCTTCAAAGTTGGAATCCCAAGACATACAAACAGTTTCTAACCTTAGCTATAATTCTCTCTATCTACTTTTACCAAGAACATATCCAGACACATCATTTACACATATACATATTGCTTACATACAACTATTGTTTAATTTTTGAAAGATATGATGGATCTTATCCAGCTGGTATTGTTCCCGGTGTTTCAGATCAGACCATCATTTTCTGATTTGATCCTTCGATCGCTGTACACCATGTTCTTTCTTCAGAAATGTGATGATCTTCTTCAAAATAAAGTCTTTGCGGCTGTTGAGTCTCTCATAATTTTGCAACTTACAATCGTAGTCATGCCTCTCCATGATGCCCACCATGTGCACCATCTCAGCCTTGCTCATCAGTGTGGATTTTGGCCTCCAATAACATCCAGCACCATGGGCCTGGCTGCAACTTGCAGAATCAGCCATATTGTCCCCAAATGTTTGCATGGAGGATAGGAGAGCCGTTCACGTCCCAGCATCATGACTCACCTGAGATCGGAGTTGCATGCATGCGCAGTGTATAAAGCCAGTTCGCACGTTCAATGGAACGGCCATAGGTACGATCTGTGAGTGGAGGATGCACGTTTGGCAACTTGAGAAATTGTGCAGATAATGAAGGTTTGACTTGAACTTTTGGCATAGGTGGGTAGTGGCCTATACTGCTTGCATTGGGGCCTAGATGGGGGGTGAATGGGCTATAGTGCTTGGATTGGGACCTAGAGCTGGGGGGGTTAATGGGCTATAGTGCTTGGATTGGGGCCTAGAGCTGGGGGGTTAATGGGCTATATTGCTTGGATTGGGGCCTAGATGGGGGGGTTAATGGGCTAAAGTGCTTGGATTGGGGCCTAGATGGGGGGCTTCAAAAAAATCACAGAGGTCAGGAGCTACTTCCAAAGCCTGCGGTTTATCAGCGAGCAGTCTGAGCCCAGGCCATCCCTTTCCACCCTACCTTCTACCTCTGCTGAGGCCACAGCTCCTGAACCTCAAGCTGAAGATGTGGAGGGGCCCATATTGACACAGGTATAGTGTTGTTGAACACATTGTCAATAAAAACCACAATGATGCTAACTAAATTTAATAACATTATTGCCCAAATATTTGAGCCTTAACAAAGTTGGTTCCATATCAAAACACAGTTGTGCCTTAAAATAATTTGAAGGATAAATCCAAATGCTGGTGCCAGAATGATAGTCTTTTGTATTTCTAAATATTCAACTAACAGCAGTGAGGATTTGGTTTGATTGATGACCCGCACAAACAAAAATAATCTAATAATGTCACATTTTTATACACAGGAAAGTGTCACTGAAAGTGTCACTGGGGATGAGCCAGCTGCTACTTCCCATGCCATGGAGTCGCAGATCCTCCCCTGCGTCTTGGTGGGAAAAGAGCCAGAAATAGTCAAAATGTGGAGGACAGCGCTTCCTCTTTTTTCAGCCGTGCCTCAGCAATCCTCCAGAGGGACCTTGACAGGAGGAATCATTTGCTGCGTACACATCTGCGAAACTCCGCCGCATGACCCCATATCAAAAGAGCAGGTCTGAAGAACTTATAATACAGGTGCTGAGCAAGGGGGAGAGGGAGCTTATCACCGACAATAGGCACATTTGAGAGTATGTGGTCCCACCTCCAGCAATCCCACCTACCACAGCAGCATGTCGGTCAGTGGCAATGGCAACAGCCATGGTCTGGGGATTATACCCAATACCCCCATGAATGTATTTTTTGCTTTTCTGTATTTTTTTTGTGTATTTCTTTTTTCACAATTGCCGCTTCATGAATGTGAATTACTAATGCAGGTGTACACGACCGGACACTTCCGGCTTGTTCCTGGCTTCATAACATGCGTGTTTGTACTTACAACTTTTGTTTGTCCAACTTCTGTACACAGGAGCTGAAAATCGGACGATGCCTTGGGAGACAAAAGATTTCAGGTTTGCTCATATAACTTCTGTTGTACAATAATTGAAAATCGGCTGTCGAATGGAGCGTACTAAAGGTCGGATAATTGTACGTTAAGTGTATGTTTTCGGCCGATAGTTGCAGAGTGTGTACGGGCCTTTAGTCTGTTTTTTTTTTTCAAAAGAATAAGCTCTCTTTCAGATGTATGAGCTACAGGGAAAAGACAAACAATTAATAACTGACAGGAATGCTTACAATTATCAGCTTTTATTTATTCATGTAAAAACTTTACCTGTAACAGTATAAATTTGAGCTGGAGTTTGGCTTCAATATGTAATGCATTTAACCACTTCAATACAAGGCACTTTCACCCCCTTCCTACCCAGACCAATTTGTTTAGCTTTTATTGCTCTCTCAGTTTGAATGACAATTACTCAGTAATGCAACACTGTACTCAAACATAATTTTTATCATTTTTTTTCACACAAATAGAGTGCTCTGTTGGTGGTATTTAATCACCACTTGTTTTTTTATTTCTTGCTATATAAGTGAAAAAAGAGTGAAAATGTTGAAAAAAAAACACTTTTTTTCGTTTCTATTATAACATTTTGCAAAAAGGTATTTTTTGTTCATAAATTTGAGCCAAAATGTATACTGCTACATATCTTTGGCAACAGTAGTATAAATTAGTGGATATTATTTATTCTGTGTGAAAGTTATAGGCCCATTTCACACAGGTGTTCCATTCAGGTCCGCCTGTCTGTTTTTCAGGTGGACTTGAACAGATGCCTCATTCTCCTCTATGGAGCGATGGATGTCAGCGGTGACATGTCCGCTGACATCCGCCGCTCTCTGATCTGATCCGTGATCCGTAAAGTCTGATGGATGGAAACACTATTTGAGTTGAGCAAACCCGGACTGTAAAGTTCGGGTCCGTACCGGACATTAGGGTTTCCGTGCCCCGAACCCGAACCACGACATTTGAATAAAAGTCCGGGTTCGGGTTCGGTATTCAGGTATTTTTGGCGCCTTTTCTATAGCTGCTGGGCAGCCAATCAACAAGCTTTTCACTAGTTTGCCCTTAGAAGCCATCACAGCCATGCCTACTAATGGCATGGCTGTGACTGGCCAGTGCATCATGTGACCCAGCCTCTATATGAGGCTGGAGTCACATAGCGTTGTGTGTCAGATCATCTCAGACTAGAGTAGGGAGAGCTTCATGGCGGTGCTGTGAGGGAAAAATTAGAGTTCACAACCATCTCAGACTGCATTAGGGACAACTTCATTGCGGTCCTGTGAGGCAGACATTAGCGTTCAGAACCATCTCATAGTGCATCAGGGAGACGTTCCTGTCTGTGCTGTGAGGGAGACATTAGCGTTCAGAACCATCTTATAATGCATTAGTGAGAAGTTCCTGTTGGTGCTCTGAGGGAGAGATTATCATTCTAAAACCATCTACTACTGCATTAATGACAGGTTCCTGTTGGTGCTCTGAGGGAGAGATTATCATTCTAAGACCATCTACTACTGCATTAGGGAGAGGTTCCTGTTGGTGCTCTGAGGGAGAGATTATCATTCTAAAACCATCTACTACTGCATTAGTGAGAGGTTCCTGTTGGTGCTCTGAGGGAGAGATTATTATTCTAAAACCATCTACTACTGCATTAGGGAGAGTTTATCGTGCTAAAACCATTTATTACTGCATTAGGGAGAGGTTCCTGTTGGTGCTCTGAGGGAGAGTTTATTGTTATAAAACCATCTACTAGTGCATTAGGGAGAGGTTCCTGTTGGTGCTCTGAGGGAGAGTTTATCATTCTAACACCATCTACTACTGCATTAGGGAGATGTTCCTGTTGGTGCTCTGAGGGAGAGTTTATCGTTATAAAACCATTTACTACTGCATTAGGGAGAGGTTCCTGTTGGTGCTCTGAGGGAGAGTTTATCGTTATAAAACCATTTACTACTGCATTAGGGAGATGTTCCTGTTGGTGCTCTGAGGGAGAGTTTATCATTAGCATTGAGCGAACCCGGACTGTAACGTTCGGGTCCGTACCGAGCTTTCGGGTGTCTGGGGCCCGGACCCGAACACGGACATTTCAAAAACCATTCGGGTTCGGGTCCGGGGTTCTGGTATTTTACTCCACATGTTGAGAAGCTGCAGGGCAGCCAATCAACAAGCGTTTCACTGGTTTGCCCTTAGAAGCCATCACAGCCATGCCTACTAATGGCATGGCTGTGATTGGCCAGTGCATCATGTGACCCAGCCTCTTTATAAGCTGGAGTCACTTGATGCTGCAGTTACATGCTCTTGGGTTAGCTGTAGGGAGAGGAAGCTGACGGCATCAGGGAGAAATTAGAGACATTTTAACAACATCTGATCCTGCATCCTGCGATAGATTACTACTGCTGTGCTGTTGCTCTGAGGACAGATAGCAGAAATTTGAGATTTCACATACCGCTGCTTTGAGTTGCAGATCAAACTCTGCATAAAACAACCATCGCTACGATCGTGCTCAACGATCAGATTGTTGGAGGAATTTGAGATTTCAAATATTGCTGCTTTGAGTTGCAGATTGCAGATCAAACTCTGCCTAACACAACGATCGCTACGATCGTGCACAACGATCAGATTGTTGGAGTAATTTATAATTTCTCATACTGCTGCTTTGAGTGACACATTGCAGATCAAACCCTGCCTAACACAACTATCGTTACGATCGTACACAACGATCAGATTGTGGGATCGTACACAATGCTCAGATTGTGGGATCGTACACAACGCTCAGGTTGTGGGAGTAATTTGAGATTTCACATACTGCTGCTTTGAGTGATCTGACTGCACTAGGTAGAGGGACAGATTATTGTTCAAAAATCATCTCCTAGTTCTAAAGGGAGAGGTTTTATCTGCAGCTGTAAGTGACACATTATTGTTCAAAAATCATCTCCTAGTTTATTTGATTTTAATTTATTTTCCCTATCCCCATTTTTTTTGTAGGGCACTTGCCCCACTCTTACCCCCATTTTACTTCCTTTTTCAGCCCTCTAGCACTTGCCAGGACTTTGTTACTGCCATTTTTGTGCCTAAAAGTTTGGGTCCCCATTGACTTCAATGGGGTTCTGGGTCCGGGATAACGTTCGGGCAACGTTCGGATGCCGAACCCAGACTTTTTCCCAAAGTTCGGACGGACCCACAGAACCCGAACGTCCAGGTGTTCGCTCAACTCTATTTATCGTTCTAAAACCATCTTCTACTGCATTAGGGAGAGGTTCCTGTTGGTGCTCTATGGGAGAGTTTATCGTTCTAAAACCATCTACTACTGCATTAGGGAGAGGTTCCTGTTGGTGCTCTGAGGGAGAGTTTATCATTATAAAACCATCTTCTACTGCATTAGGGAGAGGTTCATGTTGGTGCTCTGAGGGAGAGTTTATCGTTATGAAACCATATACTACTGCATTAGGGAGAGGTTCCTGTTGGTGCTCTGAGTGAGAGTTTATCAATATAAATCCATCTACTAATGCATAGGGGAAATGTTCCTGTTGGTGCTCTGAGGGAGAGTTTATCGTTCTAAAACCATCTACTACTGCATTAGGGAGATGTTCCTGTTACAGCTCTGAGGGAGAGTTTATCGTTATAAAACCATCTACTACAGCATTAATGAGAGGTTCCTGTTGGTGCTCTGAGGGAGAGTTTATCATTATAAAACCATCTACTACTGCATTAGGGAGAGGTTCCCGCTGGTGTTCTGAGGGAGAGTTTATCGTTCTAAAACCAACTACTACTGCATTAGGGAGAGGTTCCTGTTGGTGCTCTGAGGGAGAGTTTATCATTATAAAACCATCTCCTACTGCATTAGGGACAGGTTATTGTTGGTGCTCTGAGGGAGAGATTATCATTCTAAAACCATCTACTACTGAATTAGGGAGAGGTTCCCGTTGGTGCTCTGAGGGAGAGTTTATCGTTCTAAAACTATATACTACTGAATTAGGGAGAGGTTCCTGTTGGTGCTCTGAGGGAGAGTTTATCGATATAAAATCATCTCCTACTGCATTAGGGAGAGGTTCCTTTTGGTGCTCTGAGGGAGAGTTTATTGTTATAAAACCATCAATTACTGCATTAGGGAGAGGTTCCCGTTGGCGCTCTGAGGGAGAGTTTATCGTTCTAAAACCATATACTACTGCATTAGGGAGAGGTTCCTGTTGGTGCTCTGAGGGAGAGTTTATCGTTATAAATCCATCTACTACAGCATTAATGAGAGGTTCCTGTTGGTGCTCTGAGGGAGAGTTTATCGTTATAAAACCATCTTCTACTGCATTAGGGAGAGGTTCCTGTTGGTGCTCTGAGGGAGAGTTTATCGTTAGCGTTGAGCGAACCCGGACTGTAACGTTCGGGTCCGTACCGAACTTTCGGGTGTCTGGGGCCCGGACCCGAACACGGACATTTCAAAAACCATTCGGGTTCGGGTCCGGGGTTCTGGTATTTTACTCCACGTGTTGAGAAGCTGCAGGGCAGCCAATCAACAAGCGTTTCACTGGTTTGCCCTTAGAAGCCATCACAGCCATGCCTACTAATGGCATGGTTGTGATTGGCCAGTGCATCATGTGACCCAGCCTCTTTATAAGCTGGAGTCACTTGATGCTGCAGTTACATGCTCTTGGGTTAGCTGTAGGGAGAGGAAGCTGACAGCATCAGGGAGAAATTAGAGACATTTTAACAACATCTGATCCTGCATCCTGCGATAGATTACTACTGCTGTGCTGTTGCTCTGAGGACAGATAGCAGAAATTTGAGATTTCACATACCGCTGCTTTGAGTTGCAGATCAAACTCTGCATAAAACAACCATCGCTACAATCGTGCACAACGATCAGATTGTTGGAGGAATTTGAGATTTCAAATATTGCTGCTTTGAGTTGCAGATTGCAGATCAAACTCTGCCTAACACAACGATCGCTACGATCGTGCACAACGATCAGATTGTTGGAGTAATTTATAATTTCTCATACTGCTGCTTTGAGTGACACATTGCAGATCAAACCCTGCCTAACACAACTATCGTTACGTTCGTACACAACGATCAGATTGTGGGATCGTACACAACGCTCAGATTGTGGGATCGTACACAACGCTCAGGTTGTGGGAGTAATTTGAGATTTCACATACTGCTGCTTTGAGTGATCTGACTGCACTAGGTAGAGGGACAGATTATTGTTCAAAAATCATCTCCTAGTTCTAAAGGGAGAGGTTTTATCTGCAGCTGTAAGTGACACATTATTGTTCAAAAATCATCTCCTAGTTTATTTGATTTTAATTTATTTTCCCTATCCCCATTTTTTTTGTAGGGCACTTGCCCCACTCTTACCCCCATTTTACTTCCTTTTTCAGCCCTCTAGCACTTGCCAGGACTTTGTTACTGCCATTTTTGTGCCTAAAAGTTTGGGTCCCCATTGACTTCAATGGGGTTCTGGGTCCGGGATAACGTTCGGGCAACGTTCGGATGCCGAACCCAGACTTTTTCCCAAAGTTCGGACGGACCCACAGAACCCGAACGTCCAGGTGTTCGCTCAACTCTATTTATCGTTCTAAAACCATCTTCTACTGCATTAGGGAGAGGTTCCTGTTGGTGCTCTATGGGAGAGTTTATCGTTCTAAAACCATCTACTACTGCATTAGGGAGAGGTTCCTGTTGGTGCTCTGAGGGAGAGTTTGGAGAGGGATTACGTCAT
>BLSH010490480.1:205309-237743 GCA_018402905.1 Glandirana rugosa
TGTCCTTGGAGAGGGATTACGTCATCATCTACCAAAATCTTGCTATTTGAGAGGGTATCTCGTGGTTGTCCTTGGAGAGGGATTACGTCATAACCATCTACTACTGCATTAGAGAGAGGTTCCCGTTGGCACTCTGAGGGAGAGTTTATCGTTCTAAAACCATATACTACTGCATTAGGGAGAGGTTCCTGTAGGTTCTCTGCGGGAGAGTTTATCGTTACAAAACCATCTCGTACTGCATTAGGGATAGGATTCTGTTGGTGCTCTGAGGAAGAGTTTATCATTCTAAAACCATCTACTACTGCATTAGTGAGAGGTTTCTGTTGGTGCTCTGAGGGAGAGTTTATCGTTATAAATCCATCTACTACAGCATTAATGAGAGGTTCCTGTTGGTGCTCTGAGGGAGAGTTTATCGTTCTAAAACCATCTACTACTGCATTCGGGAGAGGTTCCTGTTGTTGCTCTGAGGGAGAGTTTATCGTTCTAAAACCATCTACTACTGCATTAGGGAGAGGTTCCTGTTGGTGCTCTGAGGGAGAGTTTATCATTCTAAAATCATCTTCTACTGAATTAGGGAGAGGTTGCTGTTGGTGCTCTGAGGGAGAGTTTATCTATATAAAACCATCTCCTAAAGCATTAGGGAGAGGTTCCTTTTGGTGCTCTGAGGGAGAGTTTATTGTTATAAAACCATCAATTACTGCATTAGGGAGAGCTTCCCGTTGGTGCTCTGAGGGAGAGTTTATCGTTCTAAAACCATCTACTACTGCATTAGGGAGAGGTTCCTGTTGGTGCTCTGAGGGAGAGTTTATCGTTATAAAACCATCTGTTGGTGCTCTGAGGGAGAGTTTATCGTTCTAAAACCATCTACTACTGAATTAGGGAGAGGTTCCTGTTGGTGCTCTGAGGGAGAGTTTATCGATATAAAACCATCTCCTGCTGCATTAGGGAGAGGTTCCCGTTGGTGCTCTGAGGGAGAGTTTATCGTTCTAAAACCATATACTACTGCATTAGGGAGAGGTTCCTATTGGTGCTCTGAGGGAGAGTTTATCGTTCTAAAACCATCTACTGCTGCATTAGGGAGAGTTTCCTGTTGGTTCTCTGCGGGAGAGTTTATCGTTACAAAACTAACTCGTACTGCATTAGGGATAGGATTCTGTTGGTGCTCTGAGGGAGAGTTTATCATTCTAAAACCATCTAATACTGCATTAGGGAGAGGTTTCTGTTGGTGCTCTGAGAGAGAGTTTATCGTTATAAATCCATCTACTACAGCATTAATGAGAGGTTCCTGTTGGTGCTCTGAGGGAGAGTTTATCGTTATAAAACCATCTACTACTGCATTAGGGAGATGTTCCTGTTACAGCTCTGAGGGAGAGTTTATCGTTATAAAACCATCTACTACAGCATTAATGAGAGGTTCCTGTTGGTGCTCTGAGGGAGAGTTTATCGTTATAAAACCATCTACTACTGCATTAGGGAGAGGTTCCCGTTGGTGTTCTGAGAGAGAGATTATCATTCTAAAACCATCTACTACTGAATTAGGGAGAGGTTCCCATTGGTGCTCTGAGGGAGAGTTTATCGTTCTAAAACTATATACTACTGAATTAGGGAGAGGTTCCTGTTGGTGCTCTGAGGGAGAGTTTATCGATATAAAATCATCTCCTACTGCATTAGGGAGAGGTTCCTTTTGGTGCTCTGAGGGAGAGTTTATTGTTATAAAACCATCAATTACTGCATTAGGGAGAGGTTCCCGTTGGTGCTCTGAGGGAGAGTTTATCATTCTAAAACCATATACTACTGCATTAGGGAGAGGTTCCTGTTGGTTCTTTGCGGGAGAGTTTATCGTTATAAATCCATCTACTACAGCATTAATGAGAGGTTCCTGTTGGTGCTCTGAGGGAGAGTGTATCGTTCTAAAACCATCTACTACTGCATTCGGGAGAGGTTCCTGTTGTTGCTCTGAGGGCGAGTTTATCGTTCTAAAACCATCTACTACTGCATTAGGGAGAGGTTCCTGTTGGTGCTCTGAGGGAGAGTGTATCGTTCTAAAACCATCTACTACTGCATTCGGGAGAGGTTCCTGTTGTTGCTCTGAGGGCGAGTTTATCGTTCTAAAACCATCTACTACTGCATTAGGGAGAGGTTCCTGTTGGTGCTCTGAGGGAGAGTGTATCGTTCTAAAACCATCTACTACTGCATTCGGGAGAGGTTCCTGTTGTTGCTCTGAGGGCGAGTTTATCGTTCTAAAACCATCTACTACTGCATTAGGGAGAGGTTCCTGTTGGTGCTCTGAGAGAGAGATTATCATTCTAAAACATCTACTACTGCATTAGCGACAGGTTCTTGTTGGTGCTCTGAGGGAGAGTTTATCGTTATAAAACCATCTTCTACTGCATTAGGGAGAGTTTATCGTTATGAAACCATCTATTACTGCATTACGGAGAGGTTCCCGTTGGTGCTCTGAGGGAGAGTTTATCGTTCTAAAACCATCTACTACTGCATTAGGGAGAGGTTCCTGTTGGTGCTCTGATGGAGAGTTTATCGTTATAAAACCATCTACTACTACATTAGGGAGAGGTTCCTGTTGGTGCTCTGAGGGAGAGTTTATCGTTATAAAACCATCTCGTTCTGCTTTAAGAAGAGGTTCCTGTTGGTGCTCTGAGGGAGAGTTTATCCTTCTAAAACCATCTACTACTGAATTAGGGATAGGTTCCTTTTGGTGCTCTGAGGGAAAGTTTATCGATATAAAACCATCTCCTACTGCATTAGGGAGAGGTTCCTTTTGGTGCTCTGAGGGAGAGTTTATTGTTATAAAACCATCAATTACAGCATTAGGGAGAGGTTCCCGTTGGTGCTCTGAGGGAGAGTTTATCGTTCTAAAACCATATTCTACTGCATTAGGAGAGGTTCCTGTTGGTTCTCTGAGGGAGAGTTTATCGTTCTAAAACCATCTACTACTGCATTAGGGAGAGGTTCCTGTTGGTCCTCTGCGGGAGAGTTTATCGTTAAAAAACCATCTCGTACTGCATTAGGGAGAGGATCCTGTTGGTGCTCTGAGGGAGAGTTTATCATTCTAAAACCATCTACTTCTGCATTAGCGAGAGGTTTCTGTTGGTGCTCTGAGGGAGAGTTTATCGGTATCAAACCATATACTACAGCATTAATGAGAGGTTCCTGTTGGTGCTCTTAGGGAGAGTTTATCGTTATAAAACCATCTACTACTGCATTCGGGAGAGGTTCCTGTTGGTGCTCTGAGGGAGAGTTTATCATTATAAAACCATCTACTACTGCATTAGGGAGAGGTTCCTGTTGGTGCTCTGAGGGAGAGATTATCATTCTAAAACCATCTACTACTGCATTAGGGACAGGTTCTTGTTGGTGCTCTGAGGGAGAGATTATCATTCTAAAACGAATCTACTACTGCATTAGGGACAGGTTCTTGTTGGTGCTCTGAGAGAGAGATTATCATTCTAAAACATCTACTACTGCTTTAGGGAGAGGTTCCTGTTGGTGCTCTGAAGGAGAGTTTATCGTTATAAAACCAGCTTCTACTACATTAGTGAGAGTTTATCGTTATGAAACCATCTATTACTGCATTAGAGAGAGGTTCCCGTTGGTGCTCTGAGGGAGAGTGTATCATTCTAAAACCATCTACTACTGAATTAGCGAGAGGTTCCTGTTGGTGCTCTGATGGAGAGTTTATCGTTATAAAACCATCTAGTACTGCATTAGGGAGAGGTTCCTGTTGGTGCTCTGAGGGAGAGTTTATCATTATAAAACCATCTACTTCTGCATTAGGGACAGGTTCCTGTTGGTGCTCTGAGGGAGAGTTTATCGTTATAAAACCTTCTTCTACTGCATTAGGGAGAGGTTTCTGTTGGTGCTCTGAGGGAGAGTTTATCGTTATAAAACCATCTTCTACTGCATTAGGGAGATGTTCCTGTTGGTGCTTTGAGGGAGAGTTTATCATTATAAAAGCATCTACTACTGCATTAGGGACAGGTTCCTGTTGGTGCTCTGGGGGAGAGTTTATCGTTATAAAACCATTTTCTACTGCATTAGGGAGAGGTTTCTGTTGGTGCTCTGAGCGAGAGTTTATCGGTCTAAAAACATCTAATACTTCATTAAGGAAAGGTTCCCGTTGGTGCTCTGAGGGAGAGTTTATCATTCTAAAACCATATTCTACTGCATTAGGGAGAGGTTCCTTTTGGTTCTCTGAGGGAGAGTTTATCGTTCTAAAACCATCTACTACTGCATTAGGGAGAGGTTCCTGTTGGTCCTCTACGGGAGAGTTTATCGTTAAAAAACCATCTCGTACTGCATTAGGGAGAGGATCCTGTTGGTGCTCTGAGGGAGAGTTTATCATTCTAAAACCATCTACTACTGCATTAGGGAGAGGTTTCTGTTGGTGCTCTGAGGGAGAGTTTATCGGTATAAAACCATATACTACAGCATTAATGAGAGGTTCCTGTTGGTGCTCTTAGGGAGAGTTTATCGTTATAAAACCATCTACTACTGCATTCGGGAGAGGTTCCTGTTGGTGCTCTGAGGGAGAGATTATCATTCTAAAACCATCTACTACTGCATTAGGGACAGGTTCCTGTTGGTGCTCTGAGAGAGAGATTATCATTCTAAAACATCTACTACTGCATTAGGGAGAGGTTCCTGTTGGTGCTCTGAAGGAGAGTTTATCGTTATAAAACCAGCTTCTACTACATTAGTGAGAGTTTATCGTTATGAAACCATCTATTACTGCATTAGAGAGAGGTTCCCGTTGGTGCTCTGAGGGAGAGTGTATCATTCTAAAACCATCTACTACTGAATTAGCGAGAGGTTCCTGTTGGTGCTCTGATGGAGAGTTTATCGTTATAAAACCATCTAGTACTGCATTAGGGAGAGGTTCCTGTTGGTGCTCTGAGGGAGAGTTTATCGTTATAAAACCATCTACTACTGCATTAGGGAGAGGTTCCTGTTGGTGCTCTGAGGGAGAGTTTATCGTTCTAAAACCATCTTCTACTGCATTAGGGAGAGGTTCTTGTTGGTGCTCTGAGGGAGAGTTTATCGTTATAAAACCATCTTCTACCGCATTAGGGAGAGGTTTCTGTTGGTGCTCTGACGGAGAGTTGATCGTTATAAAACCATCTTCTACTGCATTAGGGAGAGGTTCCTGTTGGTGCTCTGAGGGAGAGTTTATCATTGTAAAACCATCTACTACTGCAATAAGGAGAGGTTCCCGTTGGTGCTCTGAGGGAGAGTTTATCGTTATAAAACCATCTACTACTGCATTAGGGAGAGGTTCCTATTGGTGCTCTGAGGGAGAGTTTATTGTTACAAAACCATCTCGTACTGCATTAGGGAGAGGTTCCTGTTGGTGCTCTCAGGAAGAGTTCATCGTTATAAAACCATCTACTACTGCATTAGGGAGAGGTTCCTGTTGGTGCTCTGAGGGAGAGTTTATCATTATAAAACCATCTCGTACTGCATTAGGGACAGGTTCCTGTTGGTGCTCTGAGGGAGAGTTTATCGTTATAAAACCTTCTACTGCATTAGGGAGAGGTTTCTGTTGGTGCTCTGAGGGAGAGTTTATCGTTATAAAACCATCTTCTACTGCATTAGGGAGATGTTCCTGTTGGTGCTTTGAGGGAGAGTTTATCATTATAAAAGCATCTAGTACTGCATTAGGGACAGGTTCCTGTTGGTGCTCTGGGGGAGAGTTTATCGTTATAAAACCATTTTCTACTGCATTACGGAGAGGTTTCTGTTGGTGCTCTGAGCGAGAGTTTATCGGTCTAAAAACATCTAATACTTCATTAAGGAAAGGTTCCCGTTGGTGCTCTGAGGGAGAGTTTATCGTTCTAAAACAATCTTCTACTACATTATTGAGAGGTTCCTGTTGGTGCTCTGAGGGAGAGTTTATCGTTTCAAAACCATCTACTACTGAATTAGGGAGAGGTTCCTGTCGGTGCTTTTAAGGAGAGTTTACTATTATAAAACCATCTCCTACTGCATTAGGGAGAGGTTCCTGTTGGTGCTCTGAGGGAGAGTTTATCATTCTTAAACCATCTACTACTGCATTAGGGAGAGGTTCCTGTTGGTGCTCTGAGGTAGAGTTTATCGTTGTAAAATCATCTACTACTGCAAGAAGGAGAGGTTCCCATTGGTGCTCTGGGGGAGAGTTTATCGTTATTAAACCATCTAATACTGCATTAGGGAGAGGTTTCTATTGGTGCTCTGAGGGAGAGTTTATCGTTACAAAACCATCTCGTACTGCATTAGGGAGAGGTTCCTGTTGGTGCTCTGAGGGAGAGTTTATCATTATAAAACCATCTACTACTGCATTAGGGACAGGTTCCTGTTGGTGCTCTGAGGGAGAGTTTATCGTTATAAAACCATCTCCTACTACATTATTGAGAGGTTCCTGTTGGTGCTCTGAGGGAGAGTTTATTGTTATAAAACCTTCTCCTACTGCATTAGTTATAGGTTCCTGTTGGTGCTCTGAGGGAGAGTTTATCGTTTCAAAACCATCTACTACTGAATTAGGGAGAGGTTCCTGTCGGTGCTTTTAAGGAGAGTTTACTATTATAAAACCATCTCCTACTGCATTAGGGAGAGGTTCCCGTTGGTGCTCTGAGGGAGAGTTTATCATTCTTAAACCATCTACTACTGCATTAGGGAGAGGTTCCTGTTGGTGCTCTGAGGGAGAGTTTATCGTTGTAAAACCATCTACTACTGCAAGAAGGAGAGGTTCCCGTTGGTGCTCTGAGGGAGAGTTTATCGTTCTAAAACCATCTACTACTGCATTAGGGAGAGGTTTCTATTGGTGCTCTGAGGGAGAGTTTATCGTTACAAAACCATCTCGTACTGCATTAGGGAGAGGTTCCTGTTGGTGCTCTGAGGAGGAGTTGATCATTATAAAACCATCTACTACTGCATTAGGGAGATGTTCTTGTTGGTGCTCTGAGGGAGAGTTTATCATTATAAAACCATCTACTACTGCATTAGGGACAGGTTCCTGTTGGTGCTCTGAGGGAGAGTTTATCTTTATAAAACCATCTTCTACTGCATTAGGGAGAGGTTTCTGTTGGTGCTCTGACGGAGAGTTAATCGTTATAAAACCATCTTCTACTGCATTAGGGAGAGGTTCCTGTTGGTGCTCTGAGGGAGAGTTTATCGTTGTAAAACCATCTACTACTGCAATAAGGAGAGGTTCCCGTTGGTGTTCTGAGGGGGAGTTTATCGTTATAAAACCATCTACTACTGCATTAGGGAGAGTTTCCTATTGGTGCTCTGAGGGAGAGTTTATTATTACAAAACCATCTCGTACTGCATTAGGGAGAGGTTCCTGTTGGTGCTCTCAGGAAGAGTTCATCGTTATAAAACCATCTACTACTGCATTAGGGAGAGGTTCCTGTTGTTGCTCTGAGGGAGAGTTTATCATTATAAAACCATCTACTACTGCATTAGGGACAGGTTCCTGTTGGTGCTCTGAGGGAGAGTTTATCGTTATAAAACCATCTTCTACTGCATTAGGGAGAGGTTTCTGTTGGTGCTCTGAGGGAGAGCTTATCGTTATAAAACCATCTTCTACTGCATTAGGGAGGTGTTCCTGTTGGTGCTCTGAGGGAGAGTTTATCATTATAAAAGCATCTACTACTGCATTAGGGACAGGTTCCTGTTGGTGCTCTGAGGGAGAGTTTATCGTTATAAAACCATTTTCTAATGCATTAGGGAGAGGTTTCTGTTGGTGCTCTGAGCGAGAGTTTATCGGTCTAAAAACATCTAATACTTCATTAAGGAGAGGTTCCCGTTGGTGCTCTGAGGGAGAGTTTATCTTTATATAACCATCTCCTACTGCATTAGGGAGAGGTATCTGTTGGTGCTCTGAGGGAGAGTTTATCGTTCTAAAACCATCTCCTACTACATTATTGAGAGGTTCCTGTTGGTGCTCTGAGGGAGAGTTTATCGTTTCAAAACCATCTACTACTGAATTAGGGAGAGGTTCCTGTCGGTGCTTTTAAAGAGAGTTTACTATTATAAAATCATCTCCTACTGCATTAGGGAGAGGTTCCCGTTGGTGCTCTGAGGGAGAGTTTGTCATTCTTAAACCATCTACTACTGCATTAGGGAGAGGTTCCTGTTGGTGCTCTGAGGGAGAGTTTATCATTGTAAAACCATCTACTACTGCAAGAAGGAGAGGTTCCCATTGGTGCTCTGAGGGAGAGTTTATCGTTATAAAACCATCTAATACTGCATTAGGGAGAGGTTCCTGTTGGTGCTCTGAGGGAGAGTTTATCATTATAAAACCATCTACTACTGCATTAGGGACAGGTTCCTGTTGGTGCTCTGAGGGAGAGTTTATCGTTATAAAACCATTTTCTACTGCATTAGGGAGATGTTCCTGTTGGTGCTCTGAGGGAGAGTTTATCATTATAAAAGCATCTACTACTGCATTAGGGACAGGTTCCTGTTGGTGCTCTGAGGGAGAGTTTATCGTTATAAAACCATTTTCTACTGCATTAGGGAGAGGTTTCTGTTGGTGCTCTGAGCAAGAGTTTATCGGTCTAAAAACATCTAATACTTCATTAAGGAGAGGTTCCCATTGGTGCTCTGAGGGAGAGTTTATCTTTATATAACCATCTCCTACTGCATTAGGGAGAGGTACCTGTTGGTGCTCTGAGGGAGAGTTTATCGTTCTAAAACCATCTACTACTGCATTAGGGAGAGGTTCCTGTTGGTGCTCTGAGGGAGAGTTTATCGTTATAAAACCATCTACTACTGCATTAGGGAAAGGTTCCTGTTGGTGCTCTGAGGGAGAGTTTATTGTTCTAAAACAATCTTCTACTGCATTAAGGAGAGGTTCCTGTTGTTGCTCTGAGGGAGAGATTATCATTCTAAAACCATCTACTACTGCATTAAGGACATGTTCCCGTTGGTGCTCTGAGGAAGAGTTTATTGTTCTAAAACCATCTATTAATGCATTAGGGAGAGGTTCCTGTTGGTGCTCTGAAGGAGAGTTTATCATTCTAAAACCATCTACTACTGCATTAGGGATAGGTTCCTGTTGGTGCTTTGAGGGAGAGATTATCATTCTAAAACCATCTACTACTGCATTAGGGACAGGTTCCTGTTGTTACTCTGAGGGAGAGTTTATCATTATAAAACCATCTCCTACTGCATTAGGGAGAGGTTTCTGTTGGTGCTCTGAGGGAGAGTTTATTGTTATAAAACCATCCTCTACTGCATTAGTGAGATGTTCCTGTTGGTGCTCTGAGGGAGAGTTTATCATTATAAAAGCATCTACTACTGCATTAGGGACAGGTTCCTGTTGGTGCTCTGAGGGAGAGTTTATCGTTATAAAACCATTTTCTACTGCATTAGGGAGAGGTTTCTGTTGGTGCTCTGAGTGAAAGTTTATCGATCTAAATCATCTAATACTTCATTAAGGAGAGGTTCCCGTTGGTGCTCTGATGGAGAGTTTATCTTTATATAACCATCTCCTACTGCATTAGGGAGAGGTATCTGTTGGTGCTCTGAGGGAGAGTTTATCGTTCTAAAACCATCTACTACTGCATTAGGGAGAGGTTCCTGTTGGTGCTCTGAGGGAGAGTTTATCATTATAAAACCATCTACTACTGCATGAGGGAGAGGTTCCTGTTGGTGCTCTGAGGGAGAGTTTGTCGTTATAAAACCATCTCCTACTACATTAGGGAGAGGTACCTGTTGGTGCTCTGAGGGAGAGTTTATCGTTATAAAACCATCTACTACTGCATTAGGGAGAGGTTCCTGTTGGTGCTCTGAGGGAGTTTATCGTTATAAAACCATCTACTACTGCATTAGGGAAAGGTTCCTGTTGGTGCTCTGAGGGAGAGTTTATCGTTCTAAAACAATCTTCTACTGCATTAAGGAGAGGTTCCTGTTGTTGCTCTGAGGGAGAGATTATCATTCTAAAACCATCTACTACTGCATTAAGGACATGTTCCCATTGGTGCTCTGAGGAAGAGTTTATTGTTCTAAAACCATCTATTAATGCATTAGGGAGAGGTTCCTGTTGGTGCTCTGAAGGAGAGTTTATCATTCTAAAACCATCTACTACTGCATTAGGGATAGGTTCCTGTTGGTGCTTTGAGGGAGAGATTATCAATCTAAAACCATCTACTACTGCATTAGGGACAGGTTCCTGTTGTTACTCTGAGGGAGAGTTTATCATTATAAAACCATCTCCTACTGCATTAGGGAGAGGTTTCTGTTGGTGCTCTGAGGGAGAGTTTATCGTTATAAAACCATCTTCTACTGCATTAGGGAGATGTTCCTGTTGGTGCTCTGAGGGAGAGTTTATCATTATAAAAGCATCTACTACTGCATTAGGGACAGGTTCCTGTTGGTGCTCTGAGGGAGAGTTTATCATTATAAAACCATCTACTACTGCATGAGGGAGAGGTTCCTGTTGGTGCTCTGAGGGAGAGTTTGTCGTTATAAAACCATCTACTACTGCATTAGGGAGAGGTTCCTGTTGGTGCTCTGAGGGAGAGTTTATCGTTATAAAACCATCTACTACTGCATTAGGGAAATGTTCCTGTTGGTGCTCTGAAGGAGAGTTTATCATTCTAAAACCATCTACTATTGCATTAGAGATAGGTTCCTGTTGGTGCTTTGAGGAAGAAATTATCATTCTAAAACCATCTACTACTGCATTAGGGACAGGTTCCTGCTGTTGCTCTGAGGGAGAGTTTATCATTATAAAACCATCTCCTACTGCATTAGGGAGAGGTTCCTGTTGGTTCCTGTTGCTCTGAGGAAGATTTTATCATTCTAAAACCATCTACTAATGCATTAGGGAGAGTTCCTGTTGGTGCTCTGAGGGAGAGTTTATCGTTCTAAAACCATCTCCTACTGCATTAGGGAGAGGTTCCTGTCGGTGCTGTGAGGGGGAGATTATTGGTTTAAAATCATCTCATACTGCAGTAGGGACAGGTTCCTGTCGGTGCTGTGAAAGACAGATAATCATTCTAAAATCATCTCTTACTGGTGTAGGGAGAGGTTCCTGCTGCAGGTGTGAGCAGTGGAGAGGTTCCTGCTGCTGGTGTGAGCGGTGCATTTCTTGCACAAAAATAAAAAGTGCATCTACAATTTTCTTATTTTTAATTTATTATTCTTTTTTTTTAGTATTAATAAATAGTGCTACATAGTACATTTTTGTCCAGAATGAGGAGAGGGTCAAATAAGGGACGTGGTTGTGGTGCTGCTGGTGCTGGTGCTGCTGATGTTGGTGGTGTTGATGAAGCTCCTGTTGCAAGGAGAGGACGTGGTTGATCTGTGCCAGCTACATGCACAAGTGAAACGCCTTCCTCAGGTAGCCGACAGAACCTTCAACGTTATATGGTAGGCCCGAATGGCGCTCAACGAATGGTGAGGCCAGAACAAGTACAGGCGATAGTAGATTGGGTGGCTGACAATGGTTTCAGTTCCTTCACATTGTCTACCACCCGGTACCTTGATGAAAGCTCAGAGTTGGCAACTGAACCCCATGGCCATCTGTCTTTCACCTCAGCCCCTTGTAAATCAGCCAAGCAGTCTGAGCCCTGAGTCATGCAGCAGTTTCTTATGTTTTTTATGACTCTGCTGGTGTGCTTTCCATGGGCCATCCACATAGCCTTGCCCCAGAAGTGGAAGACATTGAGTGCACCGATGCCCAACCACTACTGTTGCAGGATGAGGACATGGAAACTACACCGCAGCACGTCTCTAATGATGATGATACACAGGTGCCAACTGCTGCGGCTTTCCTCAGAGTGCAGACTGGCAAGGAGGGCAGTGGTGAAGGGTGGGTGGAAGATGATGTGGAGAATGATGAGGTCCTAGACCCCACATGGAATGAAGGTCATGTGAGTGACGTGTGCATTTTGGAGGAAGAGGTGGTGGTCGTACAGAGGCACCAGCACAACAAAAGAGGAAGAAGGTTGCAAAAGCAGAGCCACCGTCCCCTATACAGTACGCCTGCTACTACCCACCGCACCCAGGAACCTAGCAAACCAAAGGCAGCTCAAAGGCGTTCCCCGGCGTGGCAGTTCTTCAGACAATGTGCTGACTACAAGACACAAGTGGTTTGCACACTGTGCAATGAGAGCCTGAAGCAAGGCATAAATGTTCTAAACCTGAGCACAACCTGCATGACCAGGCATCTAAATTCAAAGCACTTGCTGCAGTGGAATAAGTACCTCAAAATCCAAGAAAGGTCTCTGCCTCCTCCTGCTTCATCTTCTGCTGCTGCCTCGGCCTCGTCCTCCACCTCTACAGTGCCAGTGTCACCTGCCACCCAGCAAACAGAGCATGTGACAGCAACGCCACCATGTCCACCACCGTCCCCAAGCATTTCCAAACGGTCCCATGAAAGCTTACAGCTCTCCATCTCCCAAACACTGGAGAGAAAGAGGAAGTACCCCCCTACCCACCCGCGATCCCTGGCCCTAAATGCCAGCATTTCAAAATTCTTGGCCTTTGAAATGCTGCCATTCTGTCTGGTGTACACAGACAGTTTTAAAAACCTGATGGCGTTGGCTGTCCCACAGTACGTGGTTCCCAGCCGCCACTACTTTTCCAGGTGATCCATCCCTTCCCCGCACAAACAAGACGGGGGCGAGATCAAGTGTGCACTGCGCAATGCTATCTGTGGCAAGGTCCACATTACCACTGATACGTGGACCAGTAAGCACGGGCAGGGATGCTATATCTCGCTAACTGCACACTGGGCAAATGTAGTGGCGGGTGGGCCTGAGACGGCTAGCCGTTTGGCGCATGTCCTTCTGCCACCGAGGATTGCAGGGCATTTCTCTTTGCCTCCTGTTGCCTCCTCCTCCTACTGCGCTTCCTCCTCCTCTACCACCTCCTCATCCGCTCAGCATAACACCTTCACCACCAACTTCAGCACATCCAGGGGGAAACGACAGCAGGCTGTTTTAAAACTGATATGTTTGGGGGATAAACCCCACACTGCGCAGGAGCTGTGGATGGGCATTGAACAACAGACCAATGAGTGGTTGTTGCCACTGAGCCTCAAGCCCGGCCTGGTGGTGTGTGATAATGGGCAAAATCTCGTAGCAGCTCTGGGCCTAGCCGGTTTGACGCACATCCCTGGCGCATGTGCTGAATTTGGTAGTGCAGAAATTTCTAAAAAACTTCCCGGATATGTCAGAGCTGCTGCAGAAAGTGCAGGCCAACTGTGCGCGCTTTCGGCGTTCTCACCCTGCTGCTGCTCGCCTGTCTGCGTTGCAGCGGAACTTCGGCCTTCCCGCTCACCGCCTCCTATGCGACGTGCCCACAAGGTGGAACTCCACCTTGCACATACTGGAGAGACTGTGCAAGCAGCAGCAGGCAATAATTGAGTTTCATCTGCAGCACGCACGGTCAGTCGCTCTGCGGAACAGGACCACTTCACCACCAACGAGTGGGCCTCCATGTGAGACCTGTGTACCATATTGCGTTGTTTCGAGTACTCCACCAACATGGCCATTGCTGATGACGCTGTTCTCAGCGTTAATATCCCACTTCTATATCGCCTTGAAAAAACACTTCGGGCAATAATGGAAGAGGATGTGGCACAGGAGGAGGAGGAAGAGGGGTCATTTCCACGGTTATCAGGCCACTCATTCACAAGTGGCTCGGAGGGTGGGTTCCTGCACCAGTATAGGCCAGGTAAAAAATTTTCAAGCCAGGGGACAGTTCTGGAGGATGATGAGGATGAGGATGATGATGAGGAGGAGGAGGAACCATGTTCACAGCAGGGTGGCACCCAACGCAGCTCGTGGGCATCACTGGAGCGTGGCTGGGGGGATACAGAGGACACAGATGATACACCTCCCACAGAGGATAGCTTGTCTTTGCCTCTGGGCAGCCTGGCACATGCCGCCCTTAATTCCCTCACTGGAGCGTGATCAGAAGATGCGCGACTACAAGCGCACTCTGGTAGACGCGCTGCTGAGTGCATTCCCAAATGACACCGGGGGCTCAGTGGAAGCACAAGGCAAAGGCAGAGGAGGAGGAGGAGGAGGAAGAGGTCGCCAACGCAGCTGTGGCACCTTCAGCACCTCAGAAAGCAGGGTTAGCATGGCCGAAATGTGGCAAAGCTTTGTCAGCAGCTCGCCACAACAAACAGCACCACCAGCCAATAGACAACGTCTTAGCAGGAGGCAGCATTTCAGCAATATGGTGCAAGAGTATGTGTGCACACGCCTACATGTACTGACTGATGGGTCTGCCCCATTCAACTTCTGGGTCTCCAAATTGGGCACATGACCTGAGCTTGCCCTTTATGCCTTGGAGGTGCTGGCCTGCCCTGCAGCCAGTGTATTGTCTGAACGTGTGTTTAGCATGACAGGGGGCGTTATCACAGACAAGCGCAGCCGTCTGTCCACAGCCAACGTGGACAAGCTAACCTTTATTAAAATGAACCAGGTATGGATCTCACAAGACTTGTCTGTACCTTGTGCAGAATAGACATTTCGACCGGCCTCACACAGCCATTGGTATCCTCTTTTTTTTTTTTAAATATGTCTCAATTTTTTGGGGGCTACCCCAATTCTAAAAAAAAAAAACAAACAAAAAACAGTGTTGGCTACCTCCTCCTCCTAGACCACCACTTCCACCTACACCGCCACGGTCACCCCCTCCTCAACCGCCAGGCTCCTACTTCACATCCACCTCCTCCTCCAATTTTTTTTTTTTTATGTCATTTTAAATTATTTCCCTAACCGCATTTGTTTGCAGGGCACTTGTCCTACTCTTACCCCCATTTTGCTCCCTTTTGCAGCCTTCTAGCCCTTTCCATTACTTTTTTACATCCATTTTTGTGCCCAAAAGTTCGGATCACCATTGACTTCAATGGGGTTTGGTGTCCGAGGTCAAGTTCGGATTGAGTTCGGTGCCGAACCTGAACGTTTTTACGAAGTTCAGCCGAACCTGACGAACTCGAACATCCAGGTGTCCGCTCAACTCTAAACCCTATTTTTCCATCCGTCTGGGGATCGGATCAGATGACAACGGACAGACAGTCCATTGTCATCCGATTTCCTATAGAGGAGAGCGGTGCTCTGACAGATCCGTCGCTGCACAGTGAGAGGGCATCGATCCCCGCTGAGCGAAAACAGAACCCTTACACAGAACACCCATTTGAAAGGGGCCATAGAGTCTACAAACTTTGGTACCAGTCATTAAAACTTGATCACACCTGATGTACTGACGTTCTTTCTCATTTCTTGAAGCCCTGAAATGTCAGGAAAATACAAATAGCCCCCAAATGACCCTTTTTTGGAAAGTAGACAGTCCAAGGTATTTAGTAAGAGGCATGCCAAGTTTTTTGAAGTTGTAATTTTTTTCCAAAACTTCTTGGGAAAATTAAGAAATATTTCATTTTTTACACAACATTGTCATAATAACAAGTTATTTCTCACATACAGCATATGCATACTTCATTCTACTACTCCTCCTGAGTATGACAATACCATTTGCGTGAGACTTTTAAACAGCCTAGCCACATACAGAGGCCCAAAATGTAGGGAGCACCATCAGGCGTTCTAGGAGCATAAATTACACATATAATTTCCTGCTGACCTATCAATTTTTTATAGGCCCTGGAGCACCGGGACAGTGGAATTACTGTACCCACTAAATGACCCCATTTTGAAAAGCAAACACCCCAATGTATATTCTATGAGGCATAATGAGTATTTTAAAAATATCATTTTTTTCTGCAAGTTTTTGGAAAATGTGAAAAGAAAATGTCCAAAAAAATATAAAAAAACATATTTATTCATCAGTTTAGGCCGATATATACTGTTCTACATATTTGTGGTAAAAAAAATGCAATAGGTGTATAATGATTGGTTTGCGCAAAAGTTGCCGCATTTACAAACTATGAGAATTAATTCATGGCGTTTTTACTACTTTTTTATTTTCAACTAGTAATGGTGGCGATCTGCGATTTTAAGCGGGACTGCGATATCGCAGCGGACAGATCGTAAATTTTTGACACTTTTTTGGGACCATTGACATTTATACAGCGATCAGATCTAAAAAAGCCACTAATTATTGTATAAATGTCACTGGCAGGGAAGGGGTTAACCTGCAGGGGGCAATCAAGGGGTTAACTGTGTTCCCTAGGCGTGTTATAACTGTGTGGGAGCTGGGCTGGCAGGGGCATGACAGATCTAACTGATCCCGATGACAGGGATCAGTAGATCCCTGTCATGCTGACTGTCAGAGTGGCGAACCGCCATGTTTACCTCAACAGGGTTACCGCTTTTCTTTTGAATCAGGCGATCGCGGGTTGCCGGCAGACACCGAGTGGGAGCGTGCAGTGGGCATGAGAGTGCGCCGGCGCGCTCCTACCCACTAGCTGCACCTGTGTGAATTGCCATTTATTAATGGTGATTCACGCTACGCTGCCACAGTGCAGCAGTAAATGTACGTGAGAATGGGAACCGGTTAAACACAGGAACCGGTTAAAGCTCTGATCACTGTATGAATGATATTGGTCTTAAAAAAGTGTCAGAAGTGTCTGATCTGTCCACGGCAATGTAGCAGTCCCGATAAAAATCACAGATCGTCGCCATTACTGGTAAAAAAAGAATAATAATAAAAATGCCATAAATCTATTCCCATAGTTTGTAGACACGATAACTTTTGCGCAACCCAATCAATGTACGCCTATTGCGATTTTTTTATCAAAAAATACGTGGAAAGTATTCAGACCCCCTTAAATTTTTCACTCTTTGTTATATTGCAGCCATTTGCTAAAATCATTTACCATATTTGCCGGTGTATAAGACGACTTTTTCCCCCTGAAAAACGTGCCTCCAAGTCGGGGGGTCGTCTTATACGCCGGGTGCGCTCCGCTCTATACCACCGCTGCGGAGGTATAGAGCCGCATTAGCCGCTGCTCCGTCTTTAGTGCCGGCTCCCGTGCCGGCGGAGTGATATGCAGCTGCACTCCGCCCTCTCACTGTGTTCGGGGAGGGCCAGGGAGCGGGTCCGGCGACTTGGTCGCCGCCAGGTACCCGCGATGCCCCCCCCTCCGAGTGAAAGTACGGAGGTCCGTGTAAGTAAACACAGACCTCCGTTCTGTGAGAGGGGGAAGGGCTGTGATCACAGCCTTCCTCTACATGGAAGCTGAATTCACTTCCCTTCCCCTGCTAGGGCAGTCCGCCCACAGTTAGAACACACCCAGGGAACACAGTTAACCCTTAGAGCGCCCCCTGCAGGTTAACCCCTTCACTGCCAATGGCATTTACACAGTAATCAGTGCATTTTTATAGCACTGATCGCTGTATAAATGCCAATGGTCCCAAAAAAGTGTCAAAATGGTCCGACATGTCTGCCCCAATATCACAGTACTGCTAAAAATCGCAGATCGCCGCCATTACTAGTAAAAAATAAAAAATAAATAAAAACCCCAAAAATGAATTCTCATCATCCGTAAACGCGGCCACTTTTGCGCAAACCAATCAATAAACGCCAATTGCAATTTTTTTTTCAACATGTTGAAATCAAATCTGATGTTCTTCTACGTTTTATTTGGTGTGTGGAAGGTGTGCGGAAGAGGGGGTAGTCTTATACGGCGAGTATATAACAAACTCTATATTTTGAGTGGAAATGTTGGGGGGTCGTCTTATACGCTCAGTCGTCTTATACGCCGGCAAATACGGTATGTACATTTTTTTCCCTCATTAATGTACACACAGCACCCCATATTGACAGAAAAACACAGAATTGTTGACATTTTTGCAGATTTATTAAAAAAGAAAAACTGAAATATCACATGGTCCTAAGTATTCAGACCCTTTGCTCAGTATTTAGTAGAAGCACCCTTTTGATCTAATACAGCCATGAGTCTTTTTGGGAAAGATTCAACAAGTTTTTCACACCTGGATTTGGGGATCATCTGCCTTTCCTCCCTGAAGATCCTCTCCAATCCTGACAGGTTGGATGGTGAACGTTGGTGGACAGCCATTTTTAGGTCTCTCCAGAGATGCTCAATTGGGTTTAAGTCAGGGCTCTGGCTGGGCCATTCAAGAACAGTCACAGAGTTGTTGTGAAGCCACTCCTTCATTATTCTAGCAGTGTGCTTAGGGTCATTGTCTTGTTGAAAGGTAAACCTTCGGCCCAGTCTGAGGTCCTGAGAAGGTTTTCATCCAGGATATCCCTGTACTTGGCTGCATTCATCTTCGCCTCGATTGCAACCAGTCACCCTGTCCCTGCAGCTGAAAAACACCCCCACAGCATGATGCTGCCACCACCATGCTTCACTGTTGGGACTGTATTGGACAGGTGATGAGCAGTGCCTGGTTTTCTCCACACATACCGAAGAAGAATCAACAACAAGTGGGACACAATCATGAAGTGGAATTAAATTTATTGGATATTTCAAACTTTTTTAACAAATAAAAAAACTGAAAAATTGGGCGTGCAAAATTATTCAGCCCCCTTAAGTTAATAAGTAATAATAATGTAGGAATGGCGCTGTCTAAAAGTGAGTAAAAAATAAATATAAATATATATATAACTGCTAATAAATGTGGGGTACTGACCCTAAAAGTACTGGAATAACAAATATCATAAAAATGTGTCAAATAATTGATAACAAAAAGTGTCCGTAAAAATCCGCAAATGTCCGTAAAAGTCCGTAATAATAAATCAATTTAAAAACATCTAAAACCTTATTAAAATTGGTCCAACTAGAGAAGATGATAAGATAGTGGTTTGAAAAATGTTGTAGAATAGAAAGGAGAAATATAAACTCATATGTGAAGTATGTCCGTAAAAATCAGTAAAAGTCCGTAAAAACCCAAATGATGGTAATAGGTAAACACATATGTCTTTTGAAATACTGTTAACAAAATAACTTGCTGAGGAGTTCGCAGTAATCATACAGTGAAAACCAATAAATTAACTAGCAGCGTAATCTGCCTGTCATTATAAAGTCCGTGAGAATATGAAAGTACTTTGTGGGTTCACTCTTTGTTATATTGCAGCCATTTGCTAAAATCATTTAAGTTCATTTTTCCCTCATTAATGTACACACAGCACCCCATATTGACAGAAAAACACAGAATTGTTGACATTTTTGCAGATTTATTAAAAAAGAAAAACTGAAATATCACATGGTCCTAAGTATTCAGACCCTTTGCTGTGCCACTCATATATTTAACTCAGGTGCTGTCCATTTCTTCTGATCATCCTTGAGATGGTTCTACACTAGAGTTGAGCGAATTCATTGAATTCAATGGGGCTCGGGATAAAGTTCGGGAACACAGTTGACCCTTAGAGCGCCCCCTGCAGGTTAACCCCTTCACTGCCAATGGCAGAGACATACCCCACGGCATCTACCATCATTAACTTTGAAAGTCATTGAAGTGTGATACTAACCTCCTCAATTGTGAGGAAAAACATAGGACTAAAAAGTTTAATATATATTTATTTTTTGAATGAACCCACAAAGTACTTTCATATTCTCACGGACTTTATACTGACAGGCAGATTACGCTGCTAGTTAATTTATTGGTTTTCACTGTATGATTACTGCGAACTCCTCAGCAAGTTATTTTGTTAACAGTATTTCAAAAGACATATGTGTTTACCTATTACCATCATTTGGGGTTTTTACGGACTTTTACTGATTTTTACGGGCATACTTCACATATGAGTTTATATTTCTCCTTTCTATTCTACAACATTTTTCAAACCACTATCTTATCATCTTCTCTAGTTGGACCAATTTTAATAAGGTTTTAGATGTTTTTAAATTGATTTATTATTACGGACTTTTACGGACATTTACGGATTTTTACGGACACTTTTTATTATCAATTATTTGACACATTTTTATGATATTTGTTATTCCAGTACTTTTAGGGTCAGTACCCCACATTTATTAGCAGTTATATATATATATTTATATTTATTTTTTACTCACTTTTAGACAGCGCCATTCCTACATTATTATTACTTATTTATCGTTTCCTTATTTTGGAAATTTATAGGAGGGCAGCAGTCTCATTGTACTACACACCAGCCCTAAGCGCAGGAATTCCCCTTATTTGATCCCTTAAGTTAATACTTTGTAGCGCCACCTTTTGCTGCGATTACAGCTGTAAGTGGCTTGGGGTATGTCTCTGCCATTGGCAGTGAAGGGGTTAACCTGCAGGGGGCGCTCTAAGGGTCAACTGTGTTCCCGAACTTTATCCCGAGCCCCATTGAATTCAATGAATTCGCTCAACTCTAGTGTAGAACCATCTCAAGGATGATCAGAAGAAATGGACAGCACCTGAGTTAAATATATGAGTGGCACAGCAAAGGGTCTGAATACTTAGGACCATGTGATATTTCAGTTTTTCTTTTTTAATAAATCTGCAAAAATGTCAACAATTCTGTGTTTTTCTGTCAATATGGGGTGCTGTGTGTACATTAATGAGGGAAAAATGAACTTAAATGATTTTAGCAAATGGCTGCAATATAACAAAGAGTGAAAAATTTAAGGGGGTCTGAATACTTTCCATACCCACTGTATATTGGCCTAAACTGATAAATACATTTTGGGTTTTTTTTGGATATGTGTTATAGCAAAAAGTAAAAAAAAAATGTTTTTTTATTAAATTGTCGCTCTTTGTTTGTTTATAGCGCAAAACATAAAAATCGCAGAGGTAATCAAATACCTCCAAAAGAAATCTCTATATGTGGGAAAAAAGGACGGGTACACTTATGTGCTGCAAATAGGTACTTGGATACTCTGGGCTGAAGACAAGTACTCGGGTAATCTGATGGCCTGTAGATAGGTACTTGGGTACTCTGGCTGGAGACAGGCACTTGGCTACTCTGGGCTGGAGACAGCTACTCGGCTACTCTGAAGGGCTGGATACAGGTACTTAGGTACTCTGATGGGCTGGAGACAGATAATCTGGTACTCTGATGGGCTGGAGACAGGTACTTGGGTACTCTGATGGGCTGGAGACAGGTACTTGGGTACTCTGATGGGCTGCAGATAGGTACTTGGGTACTCTGATGGGCTGGAGACAGGTATGTGGGTGCTATGATGGGCTGCAGATAGGTACTAGTGTACTCTGGGCTGGAGACAGGTACTAGGGTGCACTGGGCTGGAGACAGGTACTCGGGTACTCTGATGAGCTGCAGATAGGTACTCGAGTACTCTGGGCTGGAGATAGGTACTCGGGTACTCTGATGAGCTGGAGACAGGTACTTGGGTACTCTGATGAGCTGGAGACAGGTACCCGGGTACTCTGATGGTCTGCAGATAGGTACTCAGATACTCTGGGCTAGAGACGGGTACTCTGATGGGCTGGTGACAGGTACTCTGATGGGCTGGTGACAAGTACTCTTTATTACTGGGGCAATCTGTGTTTTTTTACTGTGCACTGTAAATCTGTAACTTGCTGTTACCGCCATCTCCTCACAGGATCGGTGTGTGAGGAGGAGAACCCACTAACAGCAAGTTATCGAGGTTTGTTGACATTTGTGACTGGCTTTGATTGGACACAGCTGGTCATGTAGTAAAGAGCCAATTTAATTGGCTCTTTACCCTGATCAGGGATGGGCTGTGTCAGAGTGGCATGCTTCAACCCCAATCGCCACGCTGCACACCCCTGGGGACACGCACGAGTGGTGTGCACAAAGACATTGCATGTGACCGGCTGTGATTGGACACAGCCGGTCACATGTTAAAGAGCCATTTTCATTGGCTCTTTACCCTGATTGATATGGGCTGTGTCCCAAGGGACACGCCTCATCAGCGATCACAAGGGCGGCGCGGACGGGCAGATGTCATATGACGTCCTCCCGAATTGAGGAAAGGTTCCTGCTGGTGTCATTTTACAATCTGTTAGTACATTTAACATAACCCTGCCCCTAGACTGATAATGCTGCTGTCTGTCATACCCTTGTGCTCATTCATCCAGAGTGGGGGACTCTAATAAAGGAGGTGTGTTACTGACCAGATCACAAGGGGAAAACCCCTAAAAACAGAAAACTAATGCAGCCACCACATCTAATCATTGATAAGTTGCAATATATTACATTTTTGGTTTTGGGTTTTATACTGCCTTAACTTATCCACGGGCATACTTCACCCATTTTATGTGCAAGTTCATCTATAATAAAATAAGTCTGACATAAGACCATGCTATGGATTTTAACATAAAGTTTATTTATGTTTCAGACATAAAATTAATTAGCAGTGGTACATTCACAGTGGGGATAGAAGATTCACAGTGTACAACAGCAGATAGTGAACATTTAGACAATCAAAATGCCGAAACCATGACTCCTGAAATATCTATACCTGTAACCTATAAGCTACAGTTTGTAAAGAGGGCAATGGAGAAGGACGGGGGGATCCTATTGCTGGGAGCAATGTCACTAGGCTCTGAGGGGGTCATTTGCCCACATGTCATTTAGCGTATAGAGCAGGGGGAGTGAGGAGGAACGGGGGGGTCTCCACCAACAAGAGGGCCGGCGTCCTCAACCACTTAAACACTACAGAATTGCTGTATTTTATTGAGATAATCAAATATGCTCCCCGATTCCTACTCCAAAGTTAGCCGCTGCTCCTGGACCCATGCTGCCCATATTTTATCAATTTTTTTTAGACAGTTACACCTGTCCCAGTTTTCGGCACCTGCTATTCTACCATCTGTCATCACTGTTATAAAGCTATACCACTCTACAGAGATGCCACTGCAATGTATAACCATCTAAACCAAACTTGCAAACCAATATAAACACCCCCACCTCGACCCACGCAGCACATCCACCCCTGAAACTTTGGAGTGCTTCATCCCATAGCCAAAAAGGAACACAATTAAAAAATATACCTGGCATAAGCTAGGGCCACATGCTGAGTTGTAAATAGTCATTATTAACCTTAGAACAGACCTAGATATAAAGTAAGGAATGGGGGGAGAGAAAAAGTTTACAGTCCTTCCCAGTCACAGTTAAAATTGTCGCATGGTGACTAGATTTGAGCGGACACCTGGATGTTCGAGTTCGTCTGGACTTCGTGGAAAAGTTCGGGTTCGGTACCGAACTTGACCTCGTACCCCAAACTCCATTGAAGTCAATGGTGACCCAAACTTTTGGGCACAAAAATGGCTGTAAAAAAGTCCTGGAAAGGGCTGCAAAAGGAAGCAAAATGGGGGTAAGGAGTAGGACAAGTGCCCTACAAACAAATGTGGATAGAGAAATAACTTAAAATCACATAAAAAAAATAAAAATATTAGGAGGTGGATGTGGAGTAGGAGCCTAGAGGTTGACTAGGCCGTGACCGTGGCAGTGTAGGTGGAAGTGGCGGTGGTGGAGGAGGAGGAGGTAGCCAACATTGTTATTTGATTGTTTGTTCAAATTATTGAGACATATTAAAACAAACAAGTATACCAATGGCTGTGTGAGGCCGGTATAAATGTTTATTCTGCACAAGGTACAGACAAGTCTTGTGGGATCCATGCCTGGTTCATTTTAATAAAGGTTAGCTTGTCCAAGTTGGCTGTGGACAGGTGGCTGCGCTTGTCTGTGATAACGCCCCCTGCCGTGCTAAACACATGTTCAGACAATACACTGGCTGTAGGGCAGGGCAGCACCTCCAAGGCATAAAGGGAAAGCTCAGGCCATGTGCCCAGTTTGAAGACCCAGAAGTTGAATGGGGCAGACCCATCAGTCAGTACGTGTAGGTGTGTGCACACATACTGTTCCACCATGTTGCTGAAATGTTGCCTGCTAAGACGTTGCTGGTGATGCTGTTTGTTGTAGCGGGCTGCTGACAAAGCTTTTCCACATTTCGGCCATGCTAACCCTGCCTTCTGAGGGGCTGACGGTGCCACAGCTGTGTTGGCGACCTCTTCCTCCTCCTCCGCCTTCGCCTTGTGCTTCCACTGAGCCCCCGGTGTCATTTGGGAATGCCCTCAGTAGCACGTCTACCAGCGTGCATTTGTAGTCGCGCATCTTCCGATCACGCTCCAGTAAGGGAATTAAGGACGGTACGTTGAACTTGTAACGGGGATCCAGCAGGGTGGTCACCCAGTAATCGGCACAAGTTAAAATGTGGGCAACTTGGCTGTCGTTGAGCAGGCACTGCAGCATTTAGTCGCTCACGTGTGCCAGGCTGAGACAAGCTGTCCTCTGTGGGAGTAGTATCATCTGTGTCCTCCATATCCCCCAGCCACACTCCAGTGATGCCCATGAGCTGCATTGGGTGCCACCCTGCTGTGAACACGGTTCCTCCTCCTCATCATCATCATCTTCCTCGTCTTCCTCATCTTTCAGAACTGTGCCCTGGCTTGAAAATTTTTTTACCTGGCCTATGCTGGTGCAGGAACCCACCCTCCAAGCCACTTGTGAATGACTCGCCTGATAACCGTAGAAAATAACCCTCTTCCTCCTCCTCTTTCTCCTGTGCCACATCCTCTTCCATCATCGCCCGAAGTGTTTTTCAAGGAGACATAGAAGAGTGATAGTAACGATGAGAACAGCATCATCGGCACTGGCCATGTTGGTGCAGTACTCGAAACACCGCAATATGGTACACAGGTCTTGCATGGAGGCCCACTCGTTGGTGGTGCTGTTTTTAAAAAAAAAAAGAAAATTGTAGATGCACTCCTTATTTATGTGCAAGAAATGCACCATTCACACCAGCAGCAGGAACCTCTTCCTACACCAGTATGAGATGATTTTAGAACGATAATCTGTCTTTCACAGCACCGACAGGAACCTGTCCCTACTGCAGTATGAGATGATTTTAGAACAATAATCTCCCCCTCACAGCACCGACAGGAACCTGTCCCTAATGCAGTAGGAGATGGTTTTATAATGATAAACTCTCCCTCAAAGCACCAACAGGAACCTCTCCCCAATGCAGAATGAGATGGTTTTAGAATGATAAACTCTCCCTCAGAGCACCAACAGGAACCTCTCCCTAATGCAGCTGTAGATGGTTTTAGAACGATAAACTCTCCCTCAGAGCACCAACAGGAACCTCTCCCTAATGCAGTAAGAGATGGTTTTATAACGATAAACTCTCCCTCAGAGCACCAACAGGAACCTCTCCCTAATGCAGTAGTAGATGGTTTTAGAAAGATAAACTCTCCCTCAGAGCACCAGCAGGAACCTCTCCCTAATGCATTAGGAGATGGTTTTAGAAGGATAAAGTCTCCCTCAGAGCACCAACAGGAACCTCTCCCTAATGCAGTATAAGATGGTTTTATAACAATAAACTCTCCCTCAGAGCACCAACAGGAACCTCTCCCTAATGCATTAGGAGATGGCTTTAGAAGGATAAACTCTCCCTCAGAGCACCAACAGGAACCTCTCCCTAAAGCAGTAGTAGATGGTTTTATATAACGATAAACTCTCCCTCAGAGCACCAACAGGAACCTCTCCCTAATGCAGTAGTAGATGGTTTTAGAAAGATAAACTCTCCCTCAGAGCAATAACAGGAACCTCTCCCTAATGCAGTATGAGATGGTTTTAGAATGATAAACTCTCCCTCAGAGCACCAACAGGAACATCTCCCTAATGCAGTAGTAGATGGTTTTATAATGATAAACTCTCCCTCAGAGCACCAACAGAAACCTGTCTCTAATGCAGTAGTAGATGGTTTTAGAACAATAAACTCTCCCCCAGAGCACCAACAGGAACCTCTCCCTAATCCAGTAGTAGATGGTTTTAGAACGATAAACTCTCCCTCAGAGCACCAACAGGAACCTCTCCCTAATGCAGTAGTAGATGGTTTTAGAACGATAAACTATCTCTCAGAGCACCAACAGGAACCTGCCCCTAATGCAGTAGTAGATGGTTTTAGAATGATTATCTCTCCCTCAGAGAACCAACAGGAACCTGTCCCTAATGCAGTAGTAGATGGTTTTAGAATGATAATCTCTCCCTCAGAGCACCAACAGGAACCGGTCCCTAATGCAGTAGTAGATGGTTTTAGAATGATAATTTCTCCCTCAGAGCACCAACAGGAAGCGGTCCCTAATGCAGTAGTAGATGGTTTTAGAATGATAATCTCTCCCTCAGAGCACCAACAGGAACCTCTCCCTAATGCAGTAGTAGATGGTTTTAGAATGATAATCTCTCCCTCAGAGCACCAACAGGAACCTCTCCCTAATGCAGTCGTAGATGGTTTTAGAATGATAATCTCTCCCTCAGAGCACCAACAGGAACCTGTCTCTAATGCAGTAGTAGATGGTTTTAGAATGATAATCTCTCCCCCAGAGCACCAACAGGAACCTGTCACTAATGCAGTAGTACATGGTTTTAGAATGATAATCTCTCCCTCAGAGCACCAACAGGAACCTCTCCCTAATACAGTAGTAGATGGTTTTAGAATGATAATCTCTCCCTCAGAGCACCAACGGGAACCTGTCTCTAATGCAGTAGTAGATGGTTTTAGATTGATAATCTCTCCCTCAGAGCACCAACAGGAACCTGCCCCTAATGCAGTAGTAGATGGTTTTAGAATGATAATCTCTCCCCCAGAGCACCAACAGGAACCTGTCACTAATGCAGTAGTAGATGGTTTTAGAATGATAATCTCTCCCTCAGAGCACCAACAGGAACCTGTCACTAGAGTTGAGTGAACACCTGGACGTTCAGGTTCGGCGGGTCCGACCGAACTTTGTGAAAAAGTCCGGGTTCGGCACCGAACGTTGCCCGAACTTTATCCTGGACCCCGAACCCCATTGAAGTCAATGGGGATCCGAACTTTTAGGCACAAAAATGGCTGTAACAAAGTCCTGGCAAGTGCTAGAGGGCTGCAAAAGGAAGTAAAATGGAGGTAAGTGTAGGGCAAGTGCCCTACAAAAAAACGGGGATAGGGAAAATAAATTCAAATCAAATAAAAAAAAAATAAAAATGGGAAGGGGGGGTGGATGTGGAGTAGGAGCCTAGAGGTTGACTAGGCCGTGACCGTGGCAGTGTAGGTGGAAGTGGCGGTGGTCGAGGAGAAGGAGGAGGTAGCCAACAGTTTTTTTTGTTTTTTGTTTATAATTGGGGTAGCCCCCAAAATATTGAGGCCTATTAAAAAAAACAAGTATACGAATGGCTGTGTGAGTCCGGTCTAAATGTTTATTCTGCACAAGGTACAGACAAGTCTTGTGGGATCCATGCCTGGTTCATTTTAATAAAGGTTAGCTTGTCCACATTGGCTGTGGACAGACGGCTGCGGTTGTCTGTGATAACGCCCCCTGTCATGCTAAACACACGTTCAGACAATACACTGGCTGCAGGGCAGGCCAGCACCTCCAAGGCATAAAGGGCAAGCTCAGGCTATGTGGACAATTTGGAGACCCAGAAGTTGAATGGGGCAGACCCATCAGTCAGTACATGTAGGCGTGTGCACACATACTCTTGCACCATATTGCTGAAATGCTGCCTCCTGCTAAGACGTTGTCTATTGGCTGGTGGTGCTGTTTGTTGTGGCGAGCTGCTGACAAAGCTTTGCCACATTTCGGCCATGCTAACCCTGCTTTCTGAGGTGCTGGCAGTGGCACAGCTGCGTTGGTGGCCTCTTCCTCCTCCTCCTCTGCCTTTGCCTTGTGCTTCCACTGAGCCCCCGGTGTCATTTGGGAATGCCCTCAGCAGCGCCTCTACCAGTGTGCGCTTATAGTCGCGCATCTTCCTCTCACGCTCCAGTGAGGGACTTAAGGACGGCCCGTTGTCCTTGTAACGGGGATCCAGCAGGGTGGCCACCCAGTAATCAGAAGAAGTTAAAATGTGGGCAACTCGGCTGTTGTTGCGCAGGCACTGCAGCATGTAGTCGGCCATTTGTGCCAGGCAGCCCAGAGGCAAAGACAAGCTGTTCTCTGTGGGAGGTATATCATCTGTGTCCTCTGTATCCCCCCAGCCACGCTCCAGTGATGCCCACGAGCTGCGTTGGGTGCCACCCTGCTGCGATTCCTCCTCATCTTCCTCGTCCTCCAGTACTGTGCCCTGGCTTGAATATTTTTGACCTGGCCTATGCTGGTGAAGGAACCCACCCTCCGAGCCACTTGTGAATGACTGGCCTGATAATTGTTGAAATGACCCCTCTTCCTCATCCTCCTGTGCCACATCCTCTTCCATCATGGCCCGGAGTGTTTTTTCAAGGAGACATAGAAGTGGGATAGTAACGCTGAGAACAGCGTCATCGGCACTGGCCATGTTGGTGGAGTACTCAAAACACCGCAATACGCTACACAGGTCTCGCATGGAGGCCCACTCGTTCGTGGTGAAGTGTTGCTGTTCTGCAGAGCGACTGATCCGTGCGTGCTGCAGCTGAAATTCCACTATTGCCTGCTGCTGCTCGCACAGTCTCTCCAGCAAGTACAAGGTGGAGTTCCACCTTGTGGGCACGTCACATATGAGGCGGTGAGCGGGAAGGCCGAAGTTCCGCTGCAGCGCAGACAGGCGAGCAGCAGCAGGGTGAGAACGCCGAAAGTGCGCACAGACTTTATGCAGCAGCTCTGAATATCCGGGTAGTTTTTTAGAAAATTCTATACCACCAAATTCAGCACATGCACCAGGCAAGGGATGTGCGTCAAACCGGCTCGGCCCAGAGCCACTACGAGATTTCGGCCATTGTCGCACAACACCAGGCTGGGCTTGAGACTCAGTGGCAACAACCACTCATTGGTCTGTTGTTCAATGCCCGTCCACAGCTCCTGCGCAGTGTGGGGTTTATCCCCCAAACATATCAGTTTTAAAACAGCCTGCTGTCGTTTCCCCCTGGATGTGGTGAAGTTGGTGGTGAAGGTGTTACGCTGAGCGGATGAGGAGGTGGTAGAGGAGGAGGAAGCGCAGTAGGAGGAGGAGGCAATAGGAGGCAAAGAGAAATGCCCTGCAATCCTCGGTGGTAGAAGGACATGCGCCAAATGGCTAGCCGGCTCAGGCCCACCCGCCACTACATTTGCCCAGTGTGCAGTTAGCGAGATATAGCGTCCCTGCCCATGCTTACTGGTCCATGTATCAGTGGTTATGTGGACCTTGCCACAGATGGCGTTGCGCAGTGCACACTTGATCTTGTCCCCGACTTGTTTGTGCAGGGAAGGGATGGCTCGCCTGGAAAAGTAGTGGCGGCTGGGAACCACGTTCTGTGGGACAGCCACCGCCATCAGGTTTTTAAAACTGTCCGTGTCCACCAGACGGAATGACAGCATTTCATAGGCCAGGAATTTTGAAATGCTGGCACTCAGGGCCAGGGATCGCGGGTAGGTAGGGGGGTACTTCCTCTTTCTCTCCAGTGTTTGGGAGATGGACAGCTGTAAGCGTCCATGGGACCATGTGGAAATGCTTGGGGACGGTGGCGGACATGGTGGTGTTGCTGTCATATATCTGTTTGCTGGGTGGCAGGTGACACTGTCACTGTAGAGGTGGAGGAAGAGGCCGAGGCAGCAGCAGAAGAGGAAGCAGGAGGAGGCTGAGACCTTTCTTGGATTTTGAGGTAATTATTCCAATGCAGCTTGTGCCTTGAATTTAGATGCCTGGTCATGGGGGTTGTGCTCAGGTTGAGAACATTTATGCCCCGGCTCAGGCTATCATTGCACAGCTTGCAAACCACTCGTGTCTTGTCATCAGCACATTGTCTGAAGAACTGCCGGGGAACGCCTTTGAGCTGACTTTGGTGTGCTAGGTTCCTGGGTGCGGTGGGTAGTAGCAGGCATACTGTCTAGGGGACGCTCGCTCCGCTTTTGAAACCTGCTTCCTCTTTTGCTGTGCTGATGCCTCTTTGCGACCACCACCTCTTCCTCCAAATTGCACAAGTCATTCACATGACCTTCATTCCATGTGGGGTCTAGGACCTCATCATCCTCCACATCATCTTCCACCCACCCTTCACCACTGCCCTCCTTGTCAGTCTGCACACTGAGGCAAGCTGCAGCAGTTGGCACCTGTGTTTCGTCATCATCAGAGACGTGCTGCGCTGGTGTTTCCATGTCCTCATCCTGCAACAGAAGTGGTTGGGCATCGGTGCACTCAATGTCTTCCACTTCTGGGGCAGCGCTATGTGGATGGCCCACGGAAAGCACACCAGGAGAGTCATCAAAAAGCATAAGAGTCTCTTGCATGACTTGGGGCTCCGACTGCTTGGCTAATTTACAAGGGGCTGAGGTGAAAGACAGATGGCCATGGGGTTCAGGTGCCAACTCTGAGCTTTCATCAAGGGACAGGGAGGGAGACAATGTGAAGGAACTGGAGTCATTGTCAGCCACCCAATCTACTATTGCCTGTACTTGTTCTGGCCTCACCAATCGTTGAGGGGCATTCGGGCCTACCATATACCGGTGAAGGTTCTGTTGGCTAGCTGAGGAAGGTGTTTCCCTTGTGCGTGTAGCTGGCACACCTCAACCATGTCCTCTCCTTCCAACAGGAGGTTCAACAACACCACCCACACCAGCAGCACCAGCATCATCAGCAGCACCATGACCACGTCCCTTATTTGCTCTCCTCATTGTGCCCTCAAATGTACTATGTAGCCCTATGTAAGTATTTATTAATACCAATTAATACCTTTTTTTTTTTAAAAACACCAACATAGAAGGACTTTTTATTTTGGTGCAAGAAATGCACCGCTCACACCAACAGCTGGCATCTCTCCCTTTAGAACTTGGAGATGATTTTTGAACAATAATCTTTCACTTACAGCAACAGCTGGAACTTGGCCCTATAGGAGTAGGCAATGACTTTTGAACAATAATCTGTCCCTCTAAGCAACAGCTGGAAGCTCTCCCTTTAGAACTAGGAGATGATTTTTGAACAATAATGTGTCACAGAAACAGCTGGAAGCTCTCCCTTTAGAACTAGGAGATGATTTTTGAACAATAATATGTCACTTACAGCAACAGCTGGAAGCTCTCCCTTTAGAACTAGGAGATGATTTTTGAACATTAATCTGTCCCTCTAAGCAACAGCTGGAAGCTCTCCCTTTAGAACTAGGAGATGATTTTTGAACAATAATGTATCACTTACAGCAACAGCTAGAACCTCTCCCTTTAGAACTAGGAGATGATGGGGCGTGGCCTGAAGCGGCATGTGATCGGACGTGTTTTTCAGCAGCTCCGGATCTCCTCGGTATAATCCTTTGCAATCCTGCGTGCCTGTACCCTGTGAAGCCTCAATCCACCTCTGCCTGGTTGCTGTACGGCTTCCCCTGCTCTGTGAGGCGATAGTTGATGGGAAAGAGGAGAAAGAAGCAGCCTCCAGCCGCAATGAATATCACCACTCATTCAGGCCTTGGGGGCCAAGATGGCCGCCGCTCCACCGCCCCGCTCCCCTCCTTGGCATCCACGCCGGAGCTGTTTGGAGAAGACCCTGAACTCCCCCCTTCTCTGCCTCCCTCCCCGGGAGCTGGGGCTCCGCAGGAGTTGCTGTCACAGACTTCTCCCAGCGATGAGGACATGGAGGAAGAACCTACCCTCATGGATGTACTAAAAACTATTAAGGTAAATCACTCCTGTCCTGATGGGGAAGGTAGCGGAGCTGAAATTAGACATTACTATTATGCGCCAGGACATGCATAAGATTCGGGACAGGGTCTCAGAGACTGAAAGGCGCATCAGTGATTTGGAGGATAATGTTAACCCCCTCCTGCCTGCAGTTAAAACGCATGGCGCTAAAATCAAGTCCCTGGAAGACAAGGCTGACGATTTGGAAAATCGTCTGAGAAGGAACAATTTGCGCCTTGTGGGATTGCCTGAGCGGGTGGAGGGTTCTGACCCAGTGTCATTCCTAGAGTGCTGGTTTATGCAGGAGTTTGGTAAGGATTGCTTGTCACAATGCTTTGTGCTGGAAAGAGCTCATAGAGTTCCTGGCAGGCCGTTCCCAGAAGGCAGCCCTCCCCGCACTATGGTGATCCGTCTGCTAAATTATCGGGACAGAGACTCCATATTGCGTGCGGCACGACAAAAGGGGAGTCTCAAGATTAACAACGCCACAGTATCCCTGTTTCCTGACTACTCGCCTGCTGTCCGGACCCAGCGTGCTAAATACCAGCATGTCAAGATGAAACTGAGGGAGAAAACCATACAGTACTCTATGCTATTTCCTTCTACACTGAGAGTGGTATATCAGGGGAAAGCTCATTTTTTTCAAACCCCTGCTGCCGCCCTGTCCTGGTTTGAGTCGTTGGAGCAGCCTGGTCGGCTATCTGGTGGTCCTTTGAATACCTGAAGGGGCTCATCTCTTTCCCTTTCTGTTATTTTGTTGTGAGGTGGTAGGCACTGGCTTACCTGCACTTCTGTGTTCGAGACAGGCACGTCTTGTCACCCTTTGTCCCACGGACAAGAGGATCAAGATCCGTGAATGGGACTGAGCTGCTTTAAAAGTTCTCTGTTCATCTGATTCCTTTTTTATTTTTCTGAACTATATACTGTTAATACGTTGGCTGTTTAGGCCATGCCATATCCTA
>BLSH010490480.1:261076-282807 GCA_018402905.1 Glandirana rugosa
CGGTGAGGACTCCTCACACGGGCGCCGAGCCCGCCTGGGCTACAGGCGGCCGCTCGGCGCTACTCGCCGATGTCCCGTTTCTTGCCCCTTGGCGGCTACATTTGTGCCGCCAAGGGGCGGGACAGTCACCCCGTACTGTCTAGATGACTAGGGACAGTGACCCTAGTCAATCTAGAGAGTACGGGTACAATCGGGTTGGGGGGGTGTCATTCTTGTGTGGGTCCCTTGTGATAATTGGGGATCTAGCGGGGGACGTCCAATTGGGGAAGTGACGGTTACTGTAAATATGTCATTAGTCACCTGTAAATTTAAAGACTAGCGTTCAGCGATCAGAAATTTAAATGTCCACTGATTACTGTATAAATGTCATTGGCAGTGAAGGGGTTAACCTGCAGGGGGCGATCTAGGGGTTAATAGTGTTCCCTGGGTGTGTTCTTACTGTGGGGGGGTTGGGCTAACATGGGCATGAGAGATCTAACTGATCCCAGTGACAGGGATCAGTAGATCTGTCATGCCCCACTGACAGGGCGGGGAACCGCCGTGTTTACATCGGCGGTTCCCCGTTCTTTGCCCTGTAGCCGCTCATCGCGGCTCGCCGGCGGACATCGGGTCCGCCCGAGCCGCGGGCACACTCCTCAGGAGTGGCCAAAATGTGAATCGCCGTTTATTTACGGCGATTCGCGCAGGGCTCCCCCACTGCCGCCGTAAAAACACGGCGCGCGGTGGGGAACCGGTTAACAACCAGCTTTTGCTGCACTCTGATTGGGCAAAGCCGAACACCCTGCAAATTCAGGTGTTTCCTGAATGGGGTGAACAGCCAGTGTTCGGCCTAAACTCATGCTCAAGCTGAACCGTTCACCTAACACTAATGGATGGTAAATGTAGCTTGCTTTATCTTTCCAATGCTAATAAGTTGATATATTAAAGGCTCAATAATTTGTTGTAGCTGGGGAGATCTTCATGCGAAGTCTTGCAGCAACAAGATTTCCAAATATATTGCAGTCATCTGCTTTCCCAACTGCTGCAGATGCCTCCCTGAGAAATATTTTGGTATTCTCATCTGCTTTTCTCTTTTTGCAATGTCCATGTTGGGGTGGTCTAACCTGTTGTGTTTATTGATGATCCATGAGTATTATTTTCTTAGGGCAATAGAAAATCTTAATGAATGCATGAATAACAATTACATAACATAACCTTTTATTTCCAAAGTTGCCCTGAGGATTGACATGGAGTTGCACAAGATTTTCTAGATATGTGGAACTTTCCAAACTGTGGTGGGACCATTGATGGCAAACATATCAGGTTCCTACTATTTCAGTTATAAAGGCTACTTGAGCCTCATACTACTGGCAATTTGCACTGCTAAATATGAGTTCTTCTATTTGGACAGGAATGGACGGAATTCTGAAGTTTTTCACAGGACTGAATTCAGAAGATGTCTTGCAAGTGGAGAATTACATTTAGCACCTGCAGAAGAGACTGTGGATGGCTTAAAGTTTGTTTTTGTGGCAGATGAAGCATTCCCTCTGCTGAATCATTTTCTCAAACCATACCCTACGTGGAACCTAACACAACAGAAAAAAATATACAATTACAGAGTGCTTAGAGCCAGGCATGTGGTGGAAAATGCCTTCAGGATCATGTCAAATAGGTTCTGCATATTCCATACTGCCAGAAATCTTAGTTTAAGCAAGATCAATGCAATAGTGGAATGCTGTTGTATGCCGCACAACTTCCTACGTCAGCAAAACAGCAACTATAAGCCTCCATCATCCACTGACAGAGAAGACCTGTTTACAGGAACCATAATCCCTGTAGAGCGGAGATCAAGAGTGATGAAATGTCAAACCTAGCCCCTGAACGGCCACACTTGCCAACAGCCTCTGCTAGACAAAATAGGGAGAGCTACATGGAGTATTTTGTTGAAAAGGGGCCTGTTTTTTGAATATTATTCGCTGAAAATTAAGTTTGTTGACCACAAAAGTTTTGGAGCACATGACACATGTGTATCCATGCTAAATATGTCAGTTAGGGGCTTGGCTTGGCGCATGGAACCATAAGAAGCTCCTCTCAGCAGCTCCTGCACGGACCGGCTTTGCAAACGGCTCCCAGCACCGCAGAATCATCCCACAGGACTGGTAATGGGGAGGAAGGGTAGTGGAGAAGGGCACAAAACTCCAGGGGAGTATAAGGAAGGATAAATCGGCAGATTCTTCTCCCGATCGGGACAAACACAGAACGGCCCACCGGTAGCCAAGATGGAGCCGACCCGCTCCATAGCACACCACTCGTCCTCCCAGGTCATGGGGACGCCGGCCTCATCCTCCTACATGAGAACCAGACAGTGGACAAGATCCCCTCCAGAGTTCTCTACACTCAGGCTGTCCCTCTCCGGTCTCACAGCACTCGGGCACGAGCTGGGACATGGAGGCTTACATTAAGGCCCTGCCCACACAACATGATTTCGAGGCCTACGTGAAAAGCCTGGAGCATTCATACAAACAAGAAATATCAGATCTCTGCCAGGACATCATGGGCAGGATTGAGGATGTTGAACTGACGGTGGATGCTACGGTAGCCACACTCAACTCTCATGAAGCCATTTTTCAAAAACAGCAAATAATCCTTCACCAAGATGATCAAGAAAATAGGGCCAGAAGAAACAATATCCATATAAGAGGCTTGTCAGAGTCAGTGAATTTGGCCCCAGCCGCATGTAAAGTGTTTAACGAGCTGCTGCAAAAACCCACAGATACAGCGATCGAACTGGATCGTATACACAGAGCGTTGGGACCCCAAAATCCTAATATTGCATTCCCTCAAAATGTTATCTGCAGGATGCACTTTTATGCGATTAAAGCAGAAATCATGCAAGCAGCCTGCAATCAAGACGCCATCTACTTTAATAACACCCAGATCACATTGCTGCCTGATCTATCTAAACTGACCCTGGACATGCGAAGGGCACTGAATCCGTTAACAGGCGCCCTGATTGACATTCACATCAAATATAGATGGGGATTTCCGTTCCAGCTGTCTTCTATCCTGGAGGGTAAAACTGCAACACTCCGTACACTAGGAGACCTGCCAAACTTTTTGGGGACCTTTGGATTACCACAGATCTCTATCCCTGACTGGGCGCTGCAATTTGCTACCCCTGGCCTGCCTCTCATCTCAGGTTGGCAGCCCCCTACCAAAAAGAAACAGAAACGTTCCAGATCCAACGTGTCAAAACCCCCGGACGGCTAACAGGGGCAATATCCTCTTATTATACTTCCCATACCCCCAGGCTAACTACCTGGGCACTTTTTTCTCACCCTCATTGTTCCAGTGTGGGTGACAACAGGTGACTTATTATGTGTTTTTGTTTTTCTTTCATAATTTCCTTAACCAGCTGGTTTTCATGGTTGCTCCTTCATTGGTTCTTATATACTGTTGACTGTTACCAAAGCCCAGTTCTTTTACAGCTACCTCTTACCCACTCGCTCCCCTACATAATGATGGAGTTGGTAGTGGGCCCTGGGCATTTCATGGAACTTGGACATTTAGTTGTCATACGACATCTCAAATTACCTCGGGGCTCCGAACTAAACTTTATAGTGTATGCAAAATGTTCTTCCTCAAAGGCTGGTCCGTGCAGGATCGCTCTGTGCGCTGACTATGATCCCCACAGTAGGGTGCGAGGCGCTCAGAGCGATCCCCCTTACAGGTACCGCAAGTACTTTTGTTTATCCTAAGTATTGGCTGAATAGGCCCTGGTTTCTCATATTCCATTTTCTATGTTTTTCTTGTTTTCCATTTTCCTTTTCTCTTTCTAGCCATTAGAGGTCCCCCCCCCCACACTATTTTATCTGATGTGCAGGGACAGATGCTTAGCTTACACTGCAGTGCCACCTGGTGGATACACATGGCGCTGCACAGTAATCAATGTATTTGGTGGAACTTGGAGCATAACTCCCTGAAAGCAGAAATGCTTTTCTCTCCCCACTTAAATATATGCAAATCTTTGTCTCTTCTCTGTTTTTTCCTTCTTTCCCCCTCCATGTTTCTCTTCACTCTACCGGGATGTCGGGCTTCCCTTCTCATTACACCTTATACGCTTTCTGCCTTTATTCACAATGGCCTCCCTAGATTCGCTGAAGGTCTCTTGCTTAAATTGTAGAGGCTTTAACACACCAGAAAAAACGCAGACAGATTATGCATCATTTCCACAAACTCTGCACTCAAATACTGTTACTACAGGAAACACATTTTCAGTTAGACACCATACCACTACTTCCTTTTAAACATTACCATACTTGGTTTCACAGTACTAACCCTGGAGCTAGGGGTGTATTAATCGCTTTCCACAGCTCCTTTTCTCCAGAAGTTCTAGACACCTTAATCGATCCACAGGGTAGATTTATTTTTCTGAAAATCTCTTATAAGCAAACAATTTACACCATTATCAATCTTTATTCTCCCAACCAGGACAAATACAGCTTCCTCTCCTCAGTGACATCCCGACTCCAGCAGTTTGGAGCAACCAACGTTATCCTGGGGGGAGACTTCAACACAGCAATGATACCTCGCCTAGATGCCTCCTCCTGTAAGTCCTCAATGTCCCCAGCTTCCTTGACCAAAATCCGCAGGCTTTTTTCCTGACCTCTCATTGGTGGATGTGTGGCGCATCCTGAACCCCTCAGGCAGAGACTATACGTACTACGCTCCCGCCCACTCCTCATACAGTAGGATAGATTACATCCTGTTATCACAGACGCTCCTGGAATACACCCCATCTGCGTCTATAGGCTTAACCATTTGGTCAGACCACGCTCCAGTGCACCTCTCCCTGAGCAAGGTGCCATCCCACAAACAGAAATACACATGGAGGTTAAATGACAACCTGCTGACAGACGTAGTTTGCTCCATCGCCATCTTCTAGGCTATTATGGAATTTAGGGTAACGCGCTGGACACCACAGCCCCTCTGCTGAAATGGGAGGCTTTGAAATGTGTACTCAGAGGTATCTTTATACAACATGGTTCTCGTCTTAAGCGTGCACGCACCCCAGAGATTTCAACACTCCTCACTAAAATTGCCACAATTGAAGCATCTCATAAACGTACGTTAGACTCCCCCACCCTGGTGGAACTATAAAACACCCGTAGGGATTTACTTAGGCTCTTTGCGGACCGTTCCCTAATAGCCAGGGACAAAGGGAGATTCTGACACTACTCACAGGCCAATAAGTGTGGCTAACACTTAGCAAATGTTTTACACCCTAGATATCAGCGCTCTACTATTCCTTTTATCCAGTCGCCTACCAAAGGGAAGCTCCATACAAATTCCAAAATAGCAGAAGAGTTCTGCCAGTATTACCTCTCCTTAAATAACTTACCCCCCCCACCAGCGCCCTCGACACCTGGAACGGATGACACAGACAGTCCGGACATGAACACGTATATACAAGACATGGCTCTCCCAACCGTATCTCCTCAGCAGTCTGAAGACTTAGAATCACACTTAACGACACCAAATTCTTACAGGCAATTAAGGGCCTCAAGAATGGCAAAAGTCCTGGCCCAGACGGATTCTCCCCATGGTTTTACATAGCATTCGCACCATTCCTGACACCGATAATGGCAGTAGCCTTCAATTCTATAGATGAGACACAATTACCTCCTCCTACTCTACTACTATCCCAAATAGTAGACCTCCCTAAGCCAGGTAAAGACCCTTCAATATGTGGCACCTTCAGGCTCATTTCCCTATTAAATGTGGATTTAAAGGTTTATGCTAAAATTGTGGCAAACCGTCTATCCCCTATCCTGCCCTCCATTGTCCACAGAAATCAGGTGGGCTTTGTCCCTGGGAGAGAAGCTAGTGACAACACCACCAAAACCCTGCACCTCATCTCCGACCTCCAGAATAGACACATCCCAGCTTACCTTCTTTTGTGCGTTTGGAGGAGGATAGGGTCAGTTGGTCCTTCCTACATAAAACCCTTAGCCAGATAGGACTCGGTCCCAAAATGCTAATTCGCATCATTGCCCTCTATTCCTCCCCTTCGGCGACAGTGCTGGCGAATGAAACCCACTCATGATCTCTATCCATAGCAAATGGCACCAGACAGGGCTGTCCCCTTTCACCCCTTTTGTTTGCCTTAACCATCGAGCATTTAGCCCAAGCATTTACAAACAACCCATCCATTCATGGCATACAAACCCCATCAGCACATTGTAAACTTTCACTATACGCTGATGATCTCTTGCTGTATGTAACACAACCCCACATAAGTATTCCATCCATATTGCATGAGATAAAAAATTTGGCCAATTTAGCAATTAAAAACTGAACATCTCCAAAACTGAGGCATTGGACCTTTTCCTCACGCAGAACACAATTACTTTACTAAAGGCCAACTTTCAATTCCAATGGAATTCTACATCCATCAGTTATTTAGGCACTGCTATCCCTGCTCACATTTCGAAGATTTATGCATTGAACTTCGGCCCACTATTGATCAAAATCAGACGATTATTTTAATCCCGCATGGTCCTGTCCATGTCATGGTTTGGGTGCATACGCGTCCTCAAAATAGACATACTCCCTTAAATATTATATTTATTCCAGGCGCTCCCTATCTGTCTCCCTTCGGCTTTTTTTCGCACCCTCCGTTCCATGACTATTAGGTCTGGAAAGGGAAACACCCTAGGCTCCCATATAAACTCCTGTGCCAACCCAGGATAGGACTCCCTGACTTTGAAATTTATCATACCTCTGCTTTACTCTCACATGCTAGAATGGTTCCCTCGTCCCCTCACCAAAGCCACCACTCTGGTGGAGCAAGACATGTCCCCAAGGGACGTTCAAGCCCATCCATCGGGGTGTGACCTCCAATACAAAACGCTACAGACAATGTCCCCGTTAACAATCGATGCGTTACAAATTTGGTACAGAAAAAGGGGCAAATATGACCTCTCATCCAACCCCGGCTCACTTACCTCCCTTTTCGACAATACAAACCTACCGGAAAGCAGTGCAGCACCGATCTTCGACACGTATGAACGGGCAGCATGGCCTACAGCAAGACATTTCATCCACTCTACTTCAGGGGCTTATGTACCGGGCCCACTAACAGACCCATCTAAAATCACCTGGCTAACAAGGTTTCACCTTCAGACATATTGTAAAACCCTCTTCTCTTCTAAACCCTCTTCTCTTATGCAACATGTTTCTCTGAATTTTCGGTTCACTGGAGAACCTTAGATGTGTGGACCCGACCTGCCCACTTTCATGGACAGACGGGGGCGCTCCCCCCCGGAACGCATACTAAGATCCGCTATACGGCTCACCACTGTATCATAAGTTAATCATAGATTGTCACAAGAATGTCTGAGAAATGTAAATTTTTGGTTGTTATAATAATAATAAAATATATATTCAACCTTAAATATTTCAGTTATTAAATGTAATTTTGTTTACCTGTGCATCAACGTTTTCTTCATTGTCAAATATTTCTGGTGACATGGGTGACTCAGGGGAACTAGGGTCAAAGACGCAGCAATTATTTCTTGGAGTTTCCAGAGCCGATAGAAATCATAGTATATCAAAATATCACAACCGAGGTACATAGACATCATCAGCACCAGCTACCAGGCCTAGGAAGAAGAAAAAGGCAACAAACTTGTTCTTCAATGAGATGGTGGAGATGGTGAACATCCTGATCAGAAAAAAATTATGATGGACGAAAGAGATCCTACCTGAGGCCTAATGTCAGAAAAGAAAAGATAACGGAGAAGGTGGTCCATTTACTGCAAATGCACATTGGTCAGAACTGGAATTTCAAGTGGAGGATCAAGAGAGTTATAAAGAAAAGTGAGTATATCTAAGGTCTTTGTGTCCCTTTCTTTCTGTGCCATTTTTTTATAATTCTGCACTGTGCTTTCTGCCTTCTTACTGTGCCATTTGCTTTGCACATTATTCTGCAGTGTGTTTTCAGCTTGGTTTCTGTGCCATGTGATACTCTTCATAATCTTTAGTGTGATTACTAGAGTTGAGCGAACACCTGGATGTTCGGGTTCGGAGGGTCCGAACAAACTTTGTAAAAAAGTCCGGGTTCGGCACCGAACGTTGCCGAGCGTTATCCCGGACCCCGAACCCCATTGAAGTCAATGGGGACCCGAACTTTTAGACACAAAAATGGCTGTAACAAAGTCCTGGCAAGTGCTAGAGAGCTGCAAAAGGAAGCAAAATGGGGGTAAGAGTAGGGAAAGTGTCCTACAAAAAAATGGGGATAGGGAAAATAAATTAAAATCAAATAAACTAGGAGGTGATTTTTGAACAATAATGTGTCACTTACAGCTGCAGCTAGAACCTCTCCCTTTAGAACTAGGAGATGATTTATGAACAATAATCTGTCCCTCTAAGCAGAAGCCTCTACCTAGTGCAGTCAGATCGCTCAAAGCAGCAGTATGTGAAATCTCAAATTACTCCCACAATCTGATCGTTGTGTACGATCCCACAATCTGATTGTTGTCCACGATTGTAGCGATCATTGTGTTATGCAGAGTTTGATCTGCAATCTGAAATCTGTCACTCAAAGCAGCAGTATGTGAAATCTCAAATGTCTGCTATCTGTCCCTCAGAGTAACAGCAGTAGTAATCTCAGGATGCGGGATTAGATGTTAAAATGTCTGCAATCTCTCCCTCACAAAAACGCCGACAGCTTCCTCTCCCTACCTAACCCAAGAGCATGTGACATGCAGCACTGTGACTCCAGCTTATAAAGAGGCTGGGTCACATGATGCACTGGCCAATCACAGCCATGCCATTAGTTGGCTTGGCCTTGATGGCTTCTAAGGGCAAACCAGTGAAACGCTTGTTGATTGGCTGCCCTTCAACTATTCAACATGCGTGATCAACTACCAGAACCCAGAACCCAAGCTTTTTTTGAAATGTCCGTGTTCGGGTCCCGGACACCCGAAAGTTTGGTATGGACCCGAACGTTACAGTCCGGGTTCGCTCAACACTAGTGATTACTTGTATCTGCTGTCACGTTCGTTCATAACAACAAATCTATCATATATTATGACGTCAATCTTTTAGCTATTTATTATTTTTGGGGTCGCTTAGTACAGTGCACAAGGTAGTTGAACAGAAGGTAGGAGAGAAGAGTGCCAATGCTGGAATAGAATTGGCCCTACTCTGTGCAGAAACCACTGCACTGACCTGGTGATTTTTTTATTTTTCAAAAGAGAAAAGACTACTTAGAGTTTCAATATAGCTTTAACAACATATATGCCAGTTGTTCTGAACTTAAATGCATTTACTTGCATAAAGAAACTTCCATACCCTGTGTTGTAAGATGTTTTTATGTATTTTTTTACAGAAGATAAAATAAAAAAAAAAGAAAGAAAATGGAACACTGCTGGATACAATGTTCTGGACGAAAATAAAGAAAACACTTGTTTTATGCATTTGTCTGTGTCATCTTGTTGTTTTTGAACATAGATAGAGCTACTTAATGGCTTTTCAGTGCAGAAAGGTTCTGTGCATGTTGATAAATTGCTCTGCACACCTTTCTCTCTGAATACCCATTCTTAAAAAAAAAACTGATAGGTGATAACATTTTGTTCCTTTAGTGGATTTGCCTTTTGTTAATGCTTTCACATAGTGAAAAGTACAAGTAAACTATTTTTATGGTGCATTGCATGTGTATGTATGTGTTCTGCACACCTTTCCCTCTGAGAAACCATTAATATTGAAACACTTGTTTCACATCCACTACACATTTTGGTGTCCGTTTATGAAGCAGTGGAAAAAATTCACTGCTTCATTCTCCAGCATTCATAAGAGAAAAGAGGAGATCGTTCTTCTCTGTGTGCCAGTTTATTAAGCTGTGTAGATCGCTTCACCTTTTGTGAAGTGAAGAGATCTACCAAGGCTTCCAACAGTGGAGAATGCCCCATGATACTGGAATCTCGTGAGACATAACGAGATTACAGTGCCAGAAATTCACTGAAACACTGAGATGTTGGTTTATTAGGCAGCGTATATATACAGTATAGTTACATATATATATATATATATATATATATATATATATATACACATATACATGTCAAGGGGCATGGTTAATGTGCTGGGGGGTCTGACCGAGGAAGAAGGAAGTCAGTAATCTTCCTCCTTCCCTGGGGAATCCCTCTTCACTCCCCAATTCACCACCTCTGAGCTAGTGAATCGGGGACGGTGAATTCTGACACAGGTCGCCAGTGAAGTGCGGAGATCGCAGCTTCATAAACAGGCCATTTCTGTGTGAGTCAATCACAGCTTCTCCCTGTGTGGAGATGATCGGTGGAGAACATGTTCTCCACTGATCATCACTGTTTCATAAACCGAAAATGAACTGTGATCAGCGGTGATCCCTGGGTTCACTGCTGTTCAGTTTCATAAACGGACACCTATAGGTGACATTCTCTCAGGTGTCAAGCTCTATGTACATTGTGTACATTGTAGACGTGTGCAGCCTTTTGCATTAGGGTGTGCACCTCAAGCCAAATTCAAACACTTGTGCGTCTGTGTATAGATGATGTTGATATGGCAGGCGGCAGTGATCAGGATGCTGGTATGGAGTATGGCAGTGATCATGGCACTCATGTGGCGCATGGCGGTGTTTAGTATGTTGGTATGGGCTATGGCGGTAATCATGGCACTGGTATGGGGTATAGAGGTGATCAGGATGCTGGTACGGGACGGGGTATAGCGGCGATCAGGATGCTGGTATGACGGCGATCAGGGTGCTGGTATCGTGTATGGAGATGATCAGGATATTGGTATGGTGTATGACATGTTATTGTGATCTCTGGGGATACTGGGACAGGTGCTGGCTGCATTTTTTATTATTGTTACACTGGGGCAGCGATCAGGGACACTGGGACAGCCTGGCACTGCAGTCTGTGAGTGTACATGCAGTGTGAAAGGCTGCTGTACACTCACAGGCTGCAGCAACGGTTCTCTCTGCTCTCACCAAGAGAGCAGAGAGAACCAATGCTTACTTTCAGTTTGCATTATTTTCTATGTGATTGGACACAGCAATCACATGGTACAGGACCAGCGGTAATGTGATTCACTGTGTCCAGGTCACGCACCGATCACAGGGCTCCCAGGTGTGCGTTCTGTGAGCAGCACAGGAGCCTCCAATGTGGGCTGACGTACGAGTACGTTAACCCACATTGGCACTGCTTCCTGTCCCTCATATATATATTTATATAGAGCGCTGTGGGTGTACAGGTAGTAGGTAATATACACTAATTGGGAATTTTTTTTTATACCACAGACATGTAGCAGAATACATTTTACCTAAATGTATCAAGAAAACAAATTTTATTGGATAGGTTTTGTAACAGAAAGTAGAATATGTTTTTTTTTCTTAAAATTTTTCATTCTTTTAGTGTCCATTTAGCAAGAGATAAAAAAACATAGTGGGGATCAAATATGACCAAAAGAAAGCTCTATTTGCGTGAAAAAAAAATTATATAAATTTAATTTGGGTAAAGTGTTGCATGACTGTGCAATTGTCAATAATGCAGCTAAATAGCAAAAAATGGCCTGGTTATGAAGGAAGAAAATCTTCCAGAGGTCAAGTGGTTAAAATGATTTTTAACCACTTCAGCCCTGGAAGGATTTCCCCCTTTAGGACCAGAGCACTTTTTGCGATTTGGAACTGCATCATTTTAACTGACAATTGCGTGGTTATGCAACGTTGTACCCAAACGAAACGTCCTTTTTTCCCCACAAGTAGAACTTTCTTTTGGAGGTATTTGATCACCCCTGCGTCATTTCTGATCACCAAACAAATAAACCAAAAAAAGAGCGACAATTTAGAAAAAAAAAATCAATATTTTTTAATGTTTGCTATAATACATATCCAAAAAAATATATAAAAAAACAAATTTACTCATCAGTTACTGATCACTCTGATATATATTCTACATATTTAAGGGAAAAAAATGCAATTGGCGTATATTGATTGGTTTTGTGCAAAAGTTGCCGTGTTTACAAACCATGAGAATTTATTTATGGCGTTTTTACTACTTTTTTTTTACTAGTAATGGCGGTGATCTACGATTTTTATCGTGACTGTGATATTGCGGCAGACATGTCAAACATTTTTGACACTTTTTTAGGACCAATGACATTTATACAGCGATCATAGCTAAAAATATCCACTGATTACATGTCATTGGCAGTGAAGGGGTTAACCTGCAGGGGGCGATCTAGGGGGTAACTGTGTTCCCTGGGTGTGTTCTAACTGTATGGGGGTTGGGCTGCCAGGGGCTCAAGAGATCTAACTGATCCTGAGTACAGGGATCAGTAGATCTGTCATGTCCCCCCTCACAAAACTGGGAACTGCCGTGTTTACATTGGCGATTTCCCGTTCTGCCACTCTAACAGGCGATCGGTGGACATTGAGTCTGCCCGACCTGCGGCCCTGCTCACGGAGCACGCAGCGGGCGAGCGCACGCCTGCTATTCACACATGCGTGGACCGCCGTATATAAACGGCGATTTGCGGGAATGTGCCACTTTGCCGCCATCTTTCCATGCGAGGCAGTCAGCAAGTGGTTAAATGACATTTCTTTACATTTTTCTCACACATTAAAATAACGCTTTGATATCTGATCATATATCAAAGCAATATTTTAATACGTGTGAGAAGAATTAAAAGAAAATGACATTTAAAAATCTACTGATAATATATACATATATATATATATATATATGGCAAAAAAACGGTAAAAAAAAAACATCAATGCACATGAATTTCAACTTGTCAGCAAAAAAATTTATTTACTATATATGAGGCTGAGCAGCACTGAGCAGGGCAGGCAGGGCACTGGCAGGCACATGGTGACAACTTTTACTGGTCTCAGTATACTATTTACTATATATGAGACTGAGCAGGGCAGGCAGGTACATGGTGGCACACTGGCACATAAAAAAGCAACAATACATACAAAGTTTTCAGCAAAAAAGTGTATACACACTTTTTTGCTGAAAACTTTGTATGAATTGTTGCTTTTTTTATGTGCCAGTGTGTCACCATGTACTTGCCCGCCCTGCTCAGCCTCATATATAGTAAATAGTATACTGAGACCAGTGAAAGTTGTCACCATCCATGTGCCTGCCAGTGCCCTGCTCAGTGCGGCTCAGCCTCGAGTGGAGTCACACACTGACACTGCACAGCTCACCTCTCCGCTGCTTCTCCCACTCCCAATGTGCACTGCACTCACTGCCAGCGCGCCCAATGTTGAAAGCGGTGGGTGGGAACTGGGAAGAGAGGCCGGAGGGCAGGCGGCGTACAAGCGCATATCACTCCGCCGCTGGCGATGCCGGAACTATAGAAGAAGCATCGGCAAATGCGGCTCGGCTCCTGATCACTCCGCCTCCCTCCCACTCACAGCACAGAAGACAAGTGAGGAGGTCTTTCTTTTGCTGGACTCTAGTGACAGACACTGTCACACAACAGGACAGGACAAACATGCATTTTACAAGCCAGCAACACATTAGCACAGCCACTGCTAGTAGCAGAGCAGAAAGCAAGACTGAGCACAGGGGGGATTAGGGTGTGCCTGGGCACACTCGGCACACACCGTGCGCACGCCTATGGTGTACATTTTCAACACATTCCCTCTAAGATTTGCATTTGTGTGCAGGTGTATCACGGGTTGCAAATTCATCAGACTATGGGCGCAATTTACTAAAACTGATGCACACAGATTCTGGTGCTACTGTGCATAGTAAACAGCCCGCTTCCATGTTTTATTTTCACTGCTTAATTGAACAAGCTGAATAGAAGAAGATTGGTTACTATGCCCATCTGCACCAGATTCTGAGTGCTCCAGTTTCAGTAAATCACCACCTATGTTCTCACATGGACGAAGTGTAAACTGTAAACAACTAGTTTACAAACTCTATTTACTGAGGTTTAAATACTTTTAAAGTCTTTATGGCACCAGGTCTCTCAGCAAAGGTGATAATCATAGTGCCTAAGCCCAAAAAATACATATCTAGTTGACAAAAATCCTTGTGTCTCCGCACATTTTTTTGTCTGGTCTTTCAATATGGCGACACTCATTTTTTACAGGTGTTGCCTCATTTTTTTCTAAAAACATATTGGAAAACTCACGGGTCAATATGCGCAATATTTCCTATTTCCCTATGTGAACAAAAAGTCAGCAACGAGAAAGATCTTTCTTTTCGTTGCTTGTTGCATTGACTTCTGGGGTTACATTTTAACACACGCATGCACTGCCGGATTCTCAAACTCTTTTCAATCGATTCCATTACTAATATTTCAAAACCCGTGCGTCATATCCTATCATCTGTTGGACACGTGTCACTTCCGTTTCCTTACATCATTGTTTACGCAGGAAGTGACGCTGATGCCGGCCAGGGCCTTTACTTGGCCGTGTCTTTCTTTTTTTCCTTAACGGCTGTCTTTGCAGCCGTGTTCTGTCTTGTCAGCTTTTCTTTACAGATGATTGTCCATATTGCCACATGATTATATGTCGGTATGTATACTATTATAATAGCGGTGATTGAATTCCACCGGAAGTGACGTACTCCATGTTTGGTTTGATATAGAGTCTTGGCTCATATTTGCACTGATGGGATATGTTTACTTACATTGCTGGGCCACTCAGCCATTGAATTGCCTGGCCCAGGATGTTGATTATCCAATGAGATGCCTAGCCTAGGAAATTTTAGATTGAGGCTTGGCACTCATACTGTGGACACCATTGGGGTGGATTTTATGAAAGTGACTAATTGGGGAAATTTGTAGTAGGATATATAAATAGAGCAGTAGACGCATACCCCTGTGGAAGTATCTTCAGACGAAACGCATCGGGTGAAAGGAGTCTGCTCCAGTCCATTGCGTCTGTTCAGAGTGTTCTTATGCTGGAATTCCATGCTGTGCCTGTTCTTCTTTTAAAGCATGTAAGTGCAACTATTTTTAATAACTATATTCAGTTAAACGGTATCACGCTATGTGGCATCTTTTATTTTTGTATGAGGACCTTTGTACATAGCTACCCTGGATCTCTAGTGTGACACAGCGATCTGGAGGTCTCATCCTGGGGATTGTCCTATTTCTATACAGATATATGTTGTGGTGGATATAGCCCTTCCAGGAATTGGGATGCAATTACAGATCTATGGTTAAGGAGACCGTTTGTGGTTGTATGATGCTACGCGCTTACCCAGATTAGGTCTGATAAGAGTACCTAATTATATCTTCCTTGGTGGTGGTCAACATTGCATGTGGGTGGAAGTCACACCTTATTTGCTTAGCCCAGCTGTGGACTGCACTATACTAATTCATGGATTGAACTATTATCAGGAGAAGAGATATACACATATATATATATACTTGGACACTTTATGGTACTTTATTGTACTGTGATAATTGTGTATTATGTTACGCATTTAAATTTTAATGCCAAACAGGCAATTTTTCTTAGCGCTGCACGTAATTGCACTTTTGAATACACAATATTGGTTATTATTGTCGTGCTGGCTGCTCACTATCGAATGCTATAGGTAGCACAGTATCTTCACCTCTTTTATCTACTCAATAGTTTAGACTAAAAAAGTCCAACATGACAGTTAATTTTTTGGAATAAAAATTGGTATTTCCTACTAACGGTTCGATAGTCGAACGATCAAGCCTATCAAATGCTTTTTTCAAATGATTTTTTAACCGTGTATGGCCAGCTTAAGTGTCTTCTATTAATTGTATCATAACTTCAAATAACATACTTGAATGGTCTATTTATAATACAGAACGTTTTGGGGCTTTGAATCCTTATAATGAGTATTGCAATTCTGGGACTTATGTTTGACTTACTGCTTTTTATATTCTGTCTTGACAGCCATATAGCTTTAAACTATCTTTATTTTCTGACATATGGAAATTGAGCTACATTTTTCGGCTGAATGTAAATTGCTGACCTGCAAAGGAAAGGCATAATGTGCTAGTATGCATCACATACTAGCACATTATGTAAAACTTTCCTGCAAACAAAGCCCTCGTTGTCACCACTGGAGGCTACATCCATCTTCATCCGTCTTCCTTCCGGGTCCACAAACTCCGGCTGTGTGACTGGCCGGAGTCGTGTGACGTCGCTCCCGCGCAGGAGCCACTGGTCATGGCACATAGCTCTGGTGGCCGTTGCTTCAGAGCACATGCGGCAATGAAGCCATCAGCAGTGTATATAGTAAATATCTCCTAAATGGTGCAAGTTTAGGGGATATTTACAGCAGCTATAGGTAAGCCTTATTATAGGCTTACCGATAGGTACAAACAATCCAGGGAAGTTTACATCCTCTTTAAGCCTGCGATTGCTTGAATTTCATGGCAATATTCACACAAGGTTTTAGAATCAAACTGTGCAGTGCATTATATGCATGTGTAGTTTACAAGGATCCATGATGCCACTGCTTGTGCCAAAAGAAACTGCCATTTTTTTCAGAGGAGATTTTAAAAACAAATAATGATTAACAAATCTTTTTAAAGTTTTTTTATGGTTTAAATAAAAAAAAAAACATGGATTTGTCATAAGCAGGGTGATGCCTTTTTGTTTCTTGCAAAGACAGTATTAATCCTAATATTGTCTCTATATTTTCTGGTAAGTAATTTATGACATAACATGTTCAACATTGCCAAAGTTTCTTAAGCCTTATACACACGATGCGATTGTTGTATGACCGCATGTACAACTTTTATCAAAATCGGCTGTCCGTGATTTTGTCTAGCGTACTAATGGTAGTTAAATTATTGTTCGACAAAGCCGAACATAGTGACATCGGCTGTCGAATGGAGCGTACTAACGGTCGGATTATTGTACGACAGGTTGCCGTACGACAGTTTTCTGCTGATGATTGTACCGTGTGTATGGGTCTTTAGTGTCACCTGTAGCTGCTGCATTTTCTGTAGTCATAGTACAGAAGGAAAACAACATTTGTTTTTTCTTTTTAACTATTTTGTATTGACCTTTTTCAGATAGTACCATGTCAAAAAATAAAAAATATTATCAGAATAATACAGTGTATGGCAAAATGAGAACTAAAAATCATTTCTATATTGTAAACCCCCCAAAATAATAAGCTAACATAACCCATTACTGGACTTGGAGAAGTGGCTACAGCATCTCTTTTGTCTCTTTGATCACGTCATTTTATGCTTATTTTTTGGCAAATGTATATATATATTTGGTATATATACATATACACTCACCGGCCACTTTATTAGGTACACCTTTTGCCTTCAGAACTGCTTAATTCTTCGTAGCATAGATTCAACAAGGTGTTGGAAACATTCCTAAGAGATTTTGGTCCAAATTGACATGATAACATCAGGCAGTTGCTGCAGATTTGTTGGTTACATATCCATGATACAGATCTGCCTTTCCACCACATCCCAAACGTGCTCTATTGGCTTGAGATCTGGTGACTGTGGAGGCCATTGGAGTACAGTGAGCTCATTGTCATGTTCAAGAAACCAATTAGAGATGATTTGAGCTTTGTGATGTGGTGCATTATCCTGCTGGAAGAAGCCATCAGAAGATGAGTACACTGTGGTCATAAAAGGATGGACATAGTCAGCAACAATACTCAGGTAGGCCATAGTATTTAACCACTTGCTTACTGGGCACTTAAACCCCCCCCCCCCCTCCTGCCTGGACCAGTTTTCAGCACTGTCACTCATTGAATGACAATTGGGCGGTTGTGCGACGTTGTACCCAAACAAAATTGACGTCCTTTTTCTCCCACAAATAGAGCTTTCTTTGGTGGTATTTGATCACCTCTGCCCTTTTTATTTTTTGTGCTATAAACAAAAAAGGAGCGACAATTTTGAAAAAAGAACAATTTTTTTTTACTTTTTGCTATAATACATGTCCAAAAATGAAACATAAAAAACAAATGTATTCCTCAGTTTAGGTCGATATATATTCTACATATTTTTGGTAAAAAAAAATCGCAATAAACGTATATTGATTGGGTTGTGGAAAAGTTATAGCGTTTACAAACTATGGGAATAGATTTATGGCATTTTTATTATTTTTTTTTTTACTGGTAATGGCGGAGATCTGCGATTTTTATCAGGACTGCGATATTGCAGCGGACGTGTCAGACATTTTTTACACTTTTTTGGGACCAATGACATTTAAACAGCAATCAGATCAAAAAATAGCCACTGATTACTGTATAAATGTCACTGGCAGGGAAGGGGTTAACATTAAGGGGTGATCAAGGGGTTAAATGTGTTCCCTCATTGTGTTCTAACTGCGTGGGGGCAGGGTTGACAGGGACATAACAGAGCTCACTGATCCAGATCACAGGGATCACTGTGTTTACATTGGCGGTTCCACGTTCTGGCTCTCTATTAAGGGATCAAGTACGCCCGACCCGCGGGCACGCTTACGCAGCGTGCAGCAGGTGCGAGCGTGTGCGTGCTGTGAGGGCGCGCCTGGTGCGCGGAAAGGGGCGGACGTCAATTGACGGCGCCACGACAATTCAGATACGTGCTGTAGCCATCAATCGGCTATAGTGCGGATCTGAAGTGGTTAAACAATGTTCAGTTAGTACTAAGGGACCCAAAGTGCGAAAATATCCCCCACGCCATTACACCACCACCACCAGCCTGAACCGTTGATACAAGGTAGGATGGATCCATGCTTTCATGTTGTTTACTCCAAATTCTGACCCTACCATCTGAATGTCGCAGCGGAAATTGAAACTCATCAGGCCAGGCAACATTTTTCCAATCTTCTATTGTGAAATATTGGTTAGCCTGTGCAAATTGTGGCCTCAGTTTCCTGTTCTTAGCTGACCGAGGTGGCACCCGGTGTGGTCTTCTGCTTCTGTAGGCCATCTGCTTTAATGTTCAATGTGTTCTGCGCTCAGAGATAGTATTCTGCATTCAACATATAAATCCTTTCCTATGCTTGAAGATGTAACGTCTCCAATTCTACAACCAAAGTAATAGCTTGGCTCTGGATAGTGTGCTGCGTTGCTGCCACTGTGGAGCTGGGGAGATCCAAACACTATAGCAAAAACACAAGAAAACAGTGGCGCACCGGTCTATTGCATTATCCTCAGATGTACATTCTATTAAAAAGATAAAAACTTACTGACAAAAGAGCTTGTAAACAAGGCATATTGAACATGGCACAATGCTAAACGCCATAGTAGCAACTGCTGTTCGGATGATATCTCACACAGACTTTCTGACGCATTTCAGGGTGTAAACCCCTTCTTCAGAGCCACATGAGAGCCACCAGAGCATACGTTGGCTGTTCTAATCACACGTACTAACGTTCGGTTGATCGTGCAACAAGCGGTCGTATGACCGTTTTCATACGATTGTCGCATCGTGTGTACGAGGCTTAAGAGTATTGATGCAATACAAGATTTATTAGTCTTTCTGAGGTTGTTAGTTTAGGGTTACCCCAAAAAAATTTAATTCCTTAACCACTTCAATACCATGCACTTAGAACACTTCCTGCCCAGACCAATTTTCAGTTTTCAGTGCTGTTGCGATTTGAATGAGAATTGCGCGGTCGTGCGACACTGTACCCAAACAAAATTTTTATAATTTTGTTCCCACAAATAGAGCTTTATTTTGGTGGTATTTGATCACCCCTGTGTTTTTTATTTTTTGCACTATAACAAAAAAAAAGACCAAAAATTTTGAAAAAAAAAACCATTTTTCTTTGTTTCTGTTGTTTCTGTCGCAAAAAATTGTATAAAGTACATTTTCTCCTTCACTGACGGGCACTGATGTGGCTACACTGACGGGCACCGATGAGGCTACACTGACGGGCACTGATGAGGCAGTACAGATTGGCACTGATGAGGTAGCACTGATAAGGTTGCACTGATGATGGGGCAAATATGCAGCACTGATGGCGGCACTGACAAGCAACACTGACGGGCACTGATACGTGGCACTGATATGCGGCACTGATGGACACTCCTAGGTGGCACTGATAAGTGGCACTGGGCACTGATAGGCGGCACTTTTAGGTGGCACAGGTGGGCACTTTTAGGTGGCACAGGCGGGCGCTGATAGGTGGCACAGGTGGGCACTGATAGGTGGCACAGGTAGGCACAGGTGGGCACTTATAGGTGGCAGTGGTGGGCACTGGTGCAACAAGCACTGTTAGGGATGGCACTGGCAGGCATCATACATGGGCACAGTGCCATCCCTACAGTGCATAATATTTCCCTTACCTGGTGGTCTAGTGGGGGCTCCCTGGTGGTCCTGGGCGGCCTCTGTGAGCCTTCCTTGGTGGTCCTGGGCGGCCTCATTGTGATGTCCTGGGAGGGGGGCTCCCTGGTGGTCCTGATCCGGCTCCCTGGTGGTCCAGTGGGGTGATCCTGAGGGTGGCTGCGCTGATAAACGTTCAGCGCAGCCCCCCCCCGTCAGGAGAGCAGCCGATCTGCTCTCCGCTGCTCAGGTCTGCAGACCTGAGCAGAGGAAAAGCCGATAAACGGCTCTTCCTATTTACACTGTGATCAGCCGTGATTGGTCACGGCTGATCACATGGTAAAAGGCTTCGGATCGACCCACAGCACCACCGATCGCCGCGATGCGTGCCCCCAGGGGCGCGCAATCGCGGATTATCCTGAGGACGTCCAGTCAGGATAATGAGCCACCCGCCCGGACGTCATTTGTCAATGCGCCGGGCGGGAAGTGGTTAATTGTGTTGTCGTGTTATACATATAGTTCCTATACAATGGCTTTTATAGTTTGTATTGCTTATGTTTTGATAAATAAATGGTTATTCTGCAGGTTTCTCTTAATTACTGTTACAAACTGACCACGTCAGGCATAGAGCAGATCCATTCTGGCGTGGTCAGTTTGCATCCCTTCTGCTTACTTGGGAGCCATAGGATGTCATGCCAAATCCAAGGTGCACTTGTAGTCCCATAGTCAAATTCAGCTATCATGCCTCCACAGTAGACAGCGGCAGAGCAGCCAAGGAGAGCCTTGTATGATGTTGGCTGCAGCTGCTGTAGAGTAGTAGCTATCGGAGTTGTGGGAGTGGAGGGGGATGAGCATTCATGTGACCGCCACAAAATCAACATGAAAAGGGTATCTAATTAAATTTTATTTTAATAAATGTAGGCCATATGTTGTTAATAATGCTTACTGTCACTGTGTGGCTTTAAAATCATATGTGTTCACATACACGTTACTAGGGCTTTTTTTCTCAGAAAACAGGTGCAGGAACTCACCCACCCTGGCCAACTCCCCGCCCCCAACCACACCTTCCTTAGAGGACAAAGTGCAGCGGCACCAATTAATGGCAATAAGTTAAGGCCTAGAACTGCATAACGCACAAGGCACATGGTTAAAGAGTGTGTAAAACACAAATTACAGAACTGTGTGCATTGTACAGTGGTGAGAAGTGTGTATCACAAAGGGAACAGAAAAAATATCATCAAAAGGAACAGTATATATTATAGACTCCTCGCTAAGGGTTAAGTGCTTGGTGTATCTGCTGCACAGTGACTACTCTATACACTCTAAACACTATAAATAAACAATTTCAACCATTCATAATATTAAACTGCTCCGTGACCACGTGTCAATCCATAGATAATTTATAAAGTGCTATGTGCCTAAAGCAAATTTCAAAAACAGTCCATATGTATATATATATATATATATATATA
>BLSH010490480.1:325335-335697 GCA_018402905.1 Glandirana rugosa
TTATGGCGACGAAACTCAACGTCTAGTTTGAGACGTATTTTGTTGCTAGCGGTGCTAGCACGAGTTGCTAGTCTAACAACCCCCTTAAACTCTAAAGTTTATGACGAAGAATCTCAACCTCTAACGTCTAATTTGAGACAGATTGCTTTGCTAGCATGCAAGTATGTGTTGCTAGTCTAACACCCTAGCATGTGTTGCTAGTCTAACACCCTCATTAAACTCTAAAGTGTATGACGACGAAACTCACTAGACTGACGTGATCCATCTCCGAAGACGAATCTCCCTCTCTAAGAACAAGTTTTTGGTAACGGATGAGGATATCCCGATGCAGAGTTTGATCTGCAACTCAAAGCAGCGGTATTTGAAATCTCAAATTCCTCCAACAATCTGATCATTGAGCACGATCGTAGCGATCGTTGTTTTATGCAGAGTTTGAACTGCAACTCAAAGCAGCGGTATGTGGAATCTCTAATTTCTGCTATCTTTCCTCAGAGCAACAGCACAGACCGCAGTAGTAAAGTAATCTATCTCAGGATGCAGGATCAGATCTTAAAATGTCTTAAAATGTCTCTATTCTCTCCCTCACGCCGTCAGCTTCCTTTCCCTACAGCTAACCCAAGAGCATGTGACTGCAGCACTACGTGACTCCAGCTTATAAAGAGGCTGGGTCACATGATGCACTGGCCAATCACAGCCATGCCATTAGCAGGCATGGCTGTGATGGCTTCTAAGGGCAAACCAGTGAAACGCTTGTTGATTGGCTGCCCTGCAGCTTCTCAACACGTGGAGTAAAATAGCAGAACCCCGGACCGAACCTGAACGATTTTTTAAATGTCTGGGTCCGTGCCCCGGACACCCAAAAGTTCGGTACGGACCCGAACGTTACAGTCCGGGTTCGCTCAACTCTAATAGTAATATAAGTATAATGAAAGTGTACTTGACCTGGCTCAAAACATCTAAAAGCTAACAACAACACTTAATTACCTGTGTTCATTTTCAAATTGAACCTCATATCCCTGTGGAGTTCCTTGGATCTTAGGCCAGTCAACATATCAGGGGGTTTGACTGCTGCTAATTGAAGATTAAAATGTATATCCAAGCAAAGGCCAAAAAATTGTATTAATGAAACTCCAATATGTTCCTTTAAATGCATGTCATGTTATAGATGTAGTAACCTTTCCAGCTTCAAATGGTGTTTGAAGGATGATATATTTACTAAAGCAATGTTAACCTTTCCTCTGCTGTGTCCCATTGAAGTGAGGCACTGGGGTTGATTTACTACAACCGGAGAGTGCAAAATCTGGTGCAACAGTGCATGGTAGCCAATCAGCTTCTAACTTCTACTTGTTCCATTAAGCTTTGACAAAAAAAAAAAACTGGAAGCTGATTGGTTTCTATGCACAGCTGCACCAGATTTTGCACTCTCCAGCTTTAGTAAATCAACCCCACTGTGTAGTAATGCAGCCTCTCCCTCCCTTTCTGTCACTATGAGGGAAGTTACAGGGACAGCCACAGCTCTGATACCGAGAGAAGACAGGTAAAGTTGCCATATGACCACCAAAAAAAGAATACAATAAAAGGTATAAGTCAATGAATTACAACTTTGTGCAAAAATATAGATGATGGGATATGCAGTCATGTATTGTACAGCTAGTCTGTGTAAGTTGAATGCTTAGGTGCTTGCAACAAATGACTTGCTTTTTATAGTTTATGTAAGCTCTGACCTCCCTTATTTGCTGCCTTTTGGTTTTTTAAATATACAATTGAATTTTATTAAAAAAAAACTGTTTATGGTCAGAAATTTAGGAGATATCACCCTCCCAGTTCTTAGTTTGGGACTACAGAAAGGTCATCACTTATGCTGTAGGGTTAGAACAGTGAAAGAATTTAGGAGAGGTTTAGCAAAAGAACATTGGGCAAGTCTGACAACAATCACAAAAGTACTGTGGGGTTGATTTACTAAAACTGGAGAGTGCAAAATGTGGTGCAGCTATGCATGGTAGCCAATCAGCTTCTAACTTCAGCTTGTTCAATTAAGCTTTGACAAAAAAAAAGGAATTTGATTGGTTTCTATGCAGAGCTGCACCAGATTTTCTTGAGTTTTAGTTTTGTCAGCCCAGAATAGAACTTAGGATGTCTGTATTTCTGGCAGACCAACACACATTTTCTCTGTTTGCATGGTCTTTAAAGTGAAGCAATGAGGAGGATGTGTATGTATTGTTAAAATGTACTAAATATGTGGGCTTTTTGTTCTGACTTTGATACTTTAAGGATGAGTGTAATAAAAGTACAATATTAACTTGGGTATTTGCTGAGAAACTATGTCCAGTCTGGGCCCAGGCCCCACAGGGACACAATAATTGTTTTAGGATTAACACAGCTACTTGCAGGCACCACATGATGTCCATACTTTGGCATTGTTATTATTGTAGAAATATTTTAAAGGGTAAGTTCACCTTTGATCACTTTTTTTCTACATTCCAGCTCCCCCATGTACCATTCATGTACTTTTTTTGCAAAAATATCAACGCTTTCCATTAAATCTACAGACACTTACCTTACTGTCCCCATCCATGTTTCCAGACGTTTCCATTCGTAATGTCTTACATTCACACAGACTATAGGTAATGTCACAGGAAGGAGTTGACCAGCTGACCTCATTAGCACACAGCCTGCATCATCCACCTTCCTACCTACCACCCACTCCCAGGTGCACATTTTTAAATGAGATGTAATCAATCAGTGATCACCTTTCTCACTAAATTCACAATATACAATTAGATTGTATAGTGTATGGCCATGTTTATACACCTAAAATTACTAGTTGCGCTTTCAGTGCCAGTAATTATTAACGGCACACCAAACACAGAAGCAAAAACACATATTGCCATGTGAAAAAACAAGGGGCAAATTATACAAAATGCACAGTAAAAAAACACACAACCCATAAAACACCAAAATCTCCCATTAACCACATGTAGTGCAGCCAACTGAAATCAACGGCTACCCTACGCATGTCACTGGAAAAACAACATTCCCTCCCACAATGCTAGATATGAATGGGCCCTGAAAGTGAAATTGGTGCAGTAACACAAGAACAATGATGCTCCATTCACATCTGTGTGTTTCCTTGCATTTCAGAAATGCACTTTACCAAAAATCGCAGTAAAAAATGCACCAAGCTCCGCTCTAAAAAAAAGTTCTGACGCTTCTTTGGGGTGATTGCTGCTTGTAGGGTGGCCTATTCAGGTGGATGGGCTGCCCTATGTGTGATGAGTGAAAAGGCTCAAACACCTCCCCATCTTGCTAAAAAAAAAAAAAACGTATTTGGGTATGCGAGTTCCCACTATGCAGAGATGTGAACGATGCTTGACAGCTGAATGTTTCTGTTCACTCCCTCCTATGTACTTCTATAAAGATGCCCATACACTATGCAATCTATGTTCACATCTCTGCATAGCGGGAACTTGCATTCCCACATGCGTTTTTTTTTTAGCAAGGTGGGGAGTAAATTTTTACTCATCACACATAGGGCAGCCCATCCACCTGAATGGGCCGCCCTACACGCAACAATCGCCCCAAAGAAGCTTCAGAACTTTTTTTTAGAGCGGAGCTTGGTGTGTTTTTTACTGCAATTTTTGGTGCAGCGCATTTCTGTAATGCAAGGAAACGCACAGATGTGATTGGAGCCTCATTGTTCTTGTGTTACTGCACCAATTTCACTTTCAGGCCCCATTCACATCTAGCATAGTGGGAGCAAATGTTTTGTGTCTCGTTTTTCCTGTGACACGCATAGGGTAGCCCGTTGATTTCAAATGGCTGCACTACATGTGGTTAATGGGACATTTTGGCATTTTGTGGGTTATGTGTTTTTTACTGTGCGTTTTGCAGCATTTGCCCCTCGTTTTTTCACATAGCAAAATGTGTGTATGCTTCTGAGTTTGGTGTGTCGTTAATTAATGGCAACTAATAAGTTTAGGTATATAACCATGGCCATGCACTATACAATCTAATTGTATATTGTGAATTTAGCCAGAAGGGTGATCACTGATTGATTGCATCTCATTTAAAAAATGTGCACCTGGGAGTGGGTGGTAGGTAGGAAGGTGGATGATGTAGGCTGTGTGCTAATGAGGTCAGCTGGTCAACTCCTTCCTGTGAAATTACCTATAGTCTGTGTGAATGTAAGATATTACGAATGGAAATGTCTGGAAACATGGATGGAGGACAGTAAGGTAAGTGTCTGTAGATTTAATGGAAAGTGCTTATATTTTTGCAAAAAAAGTACATGAATGCTATATTGGTACATAGGGGAGCTGGAATTTAGAAAAAAAAAGTGATCAAAGGAGAACTTACCCTTTAAGTCATGTCAGGATCATATTAAGGACATCCTCAAACACAGATCCTTAGATAATGTGGGGATATTGTAGTAAACTACCCAGACTTTCATGCCAAAGATCTGCATTTTTAAAGCACTGCTATCCGCAACATGTGTCCATCTAGTATGCTGTACTTTATAGGCTTGCACAGCAATTCAACTTTTTTAAATCCTGAAAGAACTGAAAAGAGTATTATCTGTGTTGTTAAAAAGAAGACTTGTGGATGGTTTTGGAGCAAGGAGTTTTCTAAGAAACAAAAACATATCAAAATAAGTGAAGTGAATGGACATATTTACTAAAGGATTATTTTTAAGCTATGCAATCTTTACGTCATGTTCTCAGTCTGGTGAGGGGGATTTTTCTTTTTTTTTGTGTTATTATTTTTTCCTTAAGAAAATCAGCTACTACTGTATATTACTATGAATATTGTTGAAGCCATTCTTGACTCAGCAAGCAAGTAGTTAAGGAATCTAATCTACAATTTCAAAGATTAACTCATCTCCCAGGTGTAGGAGGAAACACGAGGCTAGGACATTATTAAAAAGCAATGGACCATACGCTAATTTGTTCATGTTTTCAGTTAGCAGTCATTTATTAAGAATGTCTGACTTCATTCATATTCAGGTCAGCCTAATAATATCATATTAACCTCCTTCTCCATCCATGCAAAAAACCAAAAGTCTAATCACATTTTTTGTACAAATTCTATGTAGAAGGATAATGGGATTTTTTTTCTTTGTCTTTTTTTGGATACGCTATCAACAATAAAGAATTGTTAGATTGATCCTGTCAGTGCAGACACACGGTACACATAGCAGTGTTTACTTGTCACAATCACTCACAAAGTTTTCTGCCAGGAATATAACAAGGTTTGATTGTCGGACGTGAGTAATGCCTTCGAGTTCGGAGCCATAAAGAAGCAAGCAAAATGTGTATTTAATGAAAAACTGATACAGACATGTGTAATACTACATAGCATAGGTATATTAATGGATTACTTCTCTGACAAACAAATAAAGGTATTTAACAGTTTAATGGGGTAATAAGTAGTTGCAAAGTACAGTAACCCACACCCACCAATCGGATTCAGTGTTCCTAGTAAAATATTGAAAACAATAAGATAAAATCAGTTGCAATAATTCACTGCACTTTGAAAGTAGTCTTTGCGCTTTGCACTATTCTATTCTATTAAATACTCTTAAATATGCACACTTACAATTATGTAAAATAAATATTTTAATTAATTAAAATTAGTAAGATTTTTTGGACTTGTATATTTTAGATACTGAATGCACATTAAGGAATGAGACATTCAGCAAATGTATTCTTTAATGTTTTTAAAGTCATAATAGGCTGCATCTTTATGTCTAGGTAACACAAAGGAAAACATTTATAAAGCAGTATGGCCTTACCATGACCATACTCATGCTATTTGAAATAATATTAATAATAATAATAAAAAAAAGAAACTTCTAAGCAAGACAAGCACCATTCAATTAATCATTATTATTATTATTATTATACAGGATTTATATAGCACCAACAGTTTACGCAGGGCTTTACAATATAAAAGGGTGGACAATACAGGTACAATACAATAGAATACAAAAAGATTAAGAGGGCCCTGCTCAGAAGAGCTTACAATCTAATAACTGAATGAAAAAAGAGGCAGAGGGAACCGACCTGGCAAAGTCATTTGACTAGCCTCTCCTCCAATCATGAAGTGTTCTTTGCACTGCTCAGAACCATGGCTGGAGTTTATGAATAGCTCAGAAAATGCATATACAGTTTTGATTTTAGACTGCAGTACCCAGCAGAGATAAAATAAAATAAATGTATTTACAGAAACTGTAAAATAAATATGTCTAAAACAATACTTTACACCTTATAAACATTAAACAGTTAAATATAGTGTACCCAAAACGATGATATTTTATTTTTAAATATGCAGAAGTTGTTTAAAGCTGAACCATAGCCATGCAGACAAATGCCATGTAATGCAGCAGAACTATTATATCTTTACTTGTTAATGTATTTTGTTTCTGTTGGCACCTGGCAAAGCTATGTGACTGTAGTAATACAGGCACTGGTTTGAGGAAAGACTGATTAAAGCATAGTCTGCCCAAAAGCAACACCCTCTAGATACTTTATATCTGCAGTCAAAGGATTTCCAGTGAATGAAATGTTTGGAGCAAAGCAGACTCTGCACACAGTGGACATAGGCATTCCTCTGCTACCCTTCATTGTTGTCAATAAAAAAGTGATTTTAAATACAAATGGTAGGAATTATAGGTAATAGCTGCATTTCACAACATAATTGGGCATAAGAATTATAAATATATCTTTCCTTGGGATGGCTAAAAGTGTCAACTTTACCACTATGATTTATGTAACTACTGCTAAAAAAGTTTCTAATTCTCCAGGAACTATTGCAATCCTAGACTGTTTGCAAGATATTAGTTCAGGCACAGGAATGTCAAACATTGGTTAAGATACATTTCAGACTTAGCTAAAGCTAAGAGCTAAGTGTTGTATATTTGGCCAGACTGAGGATTTCATGCTTAGAGATAAAACTGTGCTCAGCATTACCAATCGTGCTTTGAAAAAAAGCTATTAGCTGATCTTGATCTAATGATAGACAAAGCTTTGTCAGTCTGGAGAATTGCAGAGAAAAGTATGGGGTCTGGTCTGCAAGCAAAACCACTATATGGTCTGTCTTATTGTACACAGTGTACAAAAGGAAAGCGTGCTGCACTCAAAAAGTCAAAGCAATAACTGCAGACAATGTGCACAGACTAAATCAGTGTCTAGTCTCTAGCATAACATAACATCTAAGGGAATTACATTTTCTGTTTAGATATCAGTGGCTGGACGAGATGTTATTATATCTGCAATCTGTCCCTCACAGCGCCGGCAGCATCCTCTTCCTACACTACCCAGAGAGCATTTGACATGCAGCACTAAGTGACTCCAGCTTATAAAGAGGCTGGGTCACATGATGCACTGGCCAATCACAGCCATGCCATTAGTAGGCATGGCTGTGATGGCTTCTAAGGGCAAACCAGTGAAACCCTTGTTGATTGGCTGCCTTTCAGCTATTCAACATGCGTGATCAAATACCTGAACCCAGAACCCAAACCCAAACTTTTTTCAAATGTCTGGGTTCTGGTCCGGGTCACGGACACCCCAAAGTTCGGTACAGAGCCAAACTTTTCGGGTTCACTCAACTCTACTGATAATACTGGCTCAAGCAAGCCATGGACACCTTTGATTTTAGAGAGCATGGAGTCTTACTGTTTATGATGTATTTCTTAAAATATCCCAAATTCCTGCAACTACATGATAAATATATCATACCCATCTTTGACACCTTCAAGTCTATACTTGTATGTCATAATATGTTAGGAGAGAGCAGTTAAGACAACATACTTTATGTACTTTTGAAACCAAATGGTGAATCAAACTAATTTTGTTGGGATGTGGCCTGCAGCAGAGCTGAATGGCACAGTGATTCCGGAGCTCCAGGGACGAAGGGACCCAGGGGCACACAGCGACCCACCGGGACATCTTAAGACCCGCAAAAACTGCTGACTAGGACCAGAGGACGCTGCGATAATGTCCAAAAGGAGGAAGGGGGATCGCAAACCTCAGCACCTGATGGATTTTTTCAGCCATCAGCCACAACAAGGTAGGCAAGATGGCACTGAGGCCCTCTCCACACCCGCAGCCAGACAGCACAAACAGGCTGCAAACAAGGCATCATCCCTCAAAATAGTGGCTCCTTTAGCAGCACACAATCAATACCTCCTACACCAACCTCTGCTAGCCCAGTTAAGGCAACAATCAGGCTGGATGGAGCTGGATACAGTCCAGCAGTGAGCCCCATAGCTGACTCAGCAGATGACATGAGGGAGATGGCGGAATTAATAGAAAACTTCCCTGGACACAGTGCTGAAAAAGATGCTTCTGTCTCTATGTAGCATGATCCAAGTGGATGTGATATCGTGTATGCACAGATTTAAAACAGAGTTACATACTGTGGAAGGAAGAGTTGACCACATAGAAAGCAAGATGGGGGAATATGCATCTACCATCAATGACTTGGTAGATGCATATGAAGAGAAGGAGGGTGAGACTGAATGGATCAAAGCTAGTCAAATTAGCTGACATTGAAGATAGGGGTAGAAGAAACAACATGAAAATAAGGGGGATCCCCGAGTTAGTACAACAATCGGACCTAAGATTATATGTCTCAGCCCTCTTTAAATCATTACAATCTAATTGATCTAGACATCACTATCAATAGGATCTACCGCTTGCCTAAGCCTTCATATCTGTCAGACCAAGTGTCCAGAGATGTGATACTCCACCTATACTTTCATATTAAAGAACAGTTAATGATGCTAATGCGCAAACGTGATCAAATTTTGCCACAATACAAAAACCTACAATTTTATGCTGATCTCTCCCAGTACACATTACAAAAAAGAAAGGCCCTGAATACTATCACTAAAGCACTAAGAAATCACGAGGTAATCTACAAATGGAGATATCCAACCAAGCTGCTTGCTACCAAAGACAGCATGACTCATGTTGGGTTGGGTCTAAACCACCCTATAAAAAGAAAATCCCTATGGAAAGAAGCAATACAATACAAGAGCAATATATTATGTACACAAGAGACTCATTTTTACAACAAATCTCCTCCTAAATGCACTCATGGCAGCTTCCCCCATATATTCACTGAGACTAAAGTGGGAAGAGTTCTTACAGCAATAATAGATACAGTGGCTTTCACCTTACATTAATAAATTAAAGACCCTCAAGGTGGCTTTTTAATACTAATATGTGTATAACTCTGTTACATATATCTTAGTAAATGTTTACGCCCCCAACACACATCAGCTACGCTTTTTCCACAAAATGATGCACAAAGTAAAACTCCATCAAGAAGGCTCTCTTGTGATGTGCGGGGATTTCAATGCCACTCCAAACCCATCCATTGATTCTACATCTACCTCCAGACACACAGGTCCAGCTCTACAAATATCCTTTCAAAATCAGGACTTTGACAAGTGGAGATGCTTTCACGCAGAGGAGAGAAATTACACTTTTTTTTTCAACACTTCATTTGATATACACCCGTATCGACATGTTCCTTGTGGACCAGCAGACCCTGTCCAAAACCACAAATTCTTCTATCAATAATATCACTTGGTCGGATCACACCTCTATAACTCACTTGCTTCAGTGAACTCAGCTCCAATCTGGAGAATAAACTCATTCCTGATCCAACAACAGGCTCCCAAACAGGAAATTGAAAAACATTTATTAGAGTTCTTCTCAATTAATCACTCTTCTATTCAGGATAAATTTGTTTTGTGGAATGCCCATAAGGCATACATAAGGGGAATTCTTATCCAGCTAGGAGCAAGGGCAAAGAGGCAATGGCTAAAGAGTAGAGTTGAGCGAACCTCCGGAAGTTCGGGTTCTGCTGGTCCGTCCGAACTTCGGGACAAAGTCCGGGTTCGGGTCCGGACGGAACCCGAACGATCGACCGGACCCCGAACCCCATTGAAATCAATGGGGACCCAAACTTTTAGGCACAAAAATGGCTGTAACAAAGTCCTGGAAAGCCCTAGAGGGCTGCAAAAGAAAGTAAAATGGGGGTAAGGACCCCAAGCCCCAGGCCAGCTAGCAAGCCCAAGGCAGGCCTGGGCTTGGGCCTGAAACAGGGCTTCAAGCCTGCCTGGTCGTCTTGGGCTTGAAGGCCTCCAAGCGAGTTGAGATGAGAAATCGGTAACGGAGAAACGGGAACGAGGATCGACCTATTCTTAAGGGGAATACATACGGAATACCCGTAAGGTGTTTTGTTTAAATAGGACTTATCTTCTCACTAATTAACTCTTCTTGAGATTATTTACAAAAAGTTAAAGGACAAACCCTCGGACAACAACCTAGTCCTTACTCAAATAAGAGGTCT
>BLSH010490480.1:343451-356488 GCA_018402905.1 Glandirana rugosa
AGGCCAGTCAAGTTCCTTCACCCCAAACTCACTCATCCATGTCTTTATGGATCTTGCTTTGTGCACTGGTCCAAATCATTTGGTGAAGGGGGGATTATGGTCTGGGGTTGTTTTTCAGGGCTTGGGCTTGGCTCTTAGTTCCAGTGAAGGGAACTCCTAAGGCATCAGCAAGACATTTTGGGCAATTTCATGCTCCCAACTTTGCGGGAACAGTTTGGGGATGGCCCCTTCCTGTTCCAACATGGCTGTGCACTAGTGCACAAAGCAAAGGCCATAAAGACATGGATGAGGGAGGTTGGTATGGAGGAACTTGACTGGCCTGCACAGAGTCCTGACCTCAACCCGATAGAACACCTTTTGGCCCAATTAGAGCAGAGACTGCGAGCCAGGCCTTCTCATCCAACATCAGTGCCTGACCTCAAAAATGCACTTCTGGAAGAATGGCCAAACATTCCCATAGACACACTCCTAAACCTTATGGGTGCCTTCCCAGAAGAGTTGAAGCTGTTGTTGTTATAGCTGCAAATGGTGGCCCAACTCTATACTGAATCCTGGGCTGCCATTATAGTTCATGTGTGTGTAAAGGCACATTTCCCAATACTTAGGACAATCTATTGTATATTACTTGTGATACTGAGCATGGCTATGGACTTAGGGCTGGTTCACAGCACAGAGATGGACAACACATTTGCTCACTGCTCAATAGCTAAGCGGCTAGCATATCCACCTGGCACCCAAAAGGTTGCTGGTTCACGTCCTGGATATGCTAATGCTTCTGTTGAAGTTTATAATAAACCCCTGGTTGGGTTTCTCACCACAATCCAAAGACAGGCTGGCATTTTATTTGCCTCTTGTCCAAATAGTCTGTAATGTAAGCAAGTTATTTTGGGACTTTAAATTGGGAGCTGCAGCCAGGGACTTGGACATTTCAAATTGTAGGGTATACACTGCACAGGTTCATCTGGTTAGAAAACTGTTGCTTGGATCAGAGTTTCTCAACTCCAGTCCTCAAGGCATCCCAACAGGTCATGCTTTCAGGATTTCCCTCAGATGAAACAGCTGTGGTAATTACTAAGGCAGTGAAACTGATCAAATCACTTGTGCAAAATAATGGAAAGCCGGAAAACATGACCTGTTGGGGGTACTTGAGGACAGGGTTGATAACCACTGACTTAGAATTTTGTCCTGGACTTATACTGATCTGATGAACATAGCCAAGGGTTAACACAGCATATAGTATTAGGTATGGCAGCCTCTCAGGTGAAATAAATTAGAAAAGACAGATTGAAAGATACTGGTGGGTGTGTACTTCTATTGGGCATGTGTCAGTGCTAGCTTATACAAGGCACTTCAGTAGAGGATGTTAGTTTGACCTGCTGAGGGGTCAGCTTTGTTGCTGTGGTCTTGGGGTCTGAGAAGAGACCTGTTTCTTTTTACGGTGATGGAGCGAAAAGGGATTCAGAACACTCTTTGTTTTCAGGTTATGCCTGGTCATTTGCAGAAAGTGAGTTTGGAGTTCTTGGTGCAGGATTTGCTGGAGAAATCAGTTGGAGTGGAGCCACGACACATCTATTGTATCCAAGACGATGCAGTGCGAAGGTACTATGATGTTTCTTTTGTGCATAGCAATTTTTGCACAGGAGTTATTGAGAAGTGTAAGGAGTTGGAAAAAGCTAACCATGAGTCTATAAGGCCTTTTATAGTGGAACCCTTGTATGCTATGGAGGAGAAACCATTGGTTGTTCACCTGTTTAACCCCTTCACGGTCTTTGCCTTGGTAGTGGCCTTTTTGAAGAGATACTGCTCTTCAGTGAAGGGAGCCTTCAGACTGACTAATCGTCTGGGGATCTTTAATGGCAAATTGAAGTTTTTTGTTAAACTGAAGGTAGATTCTGAAGGGATTGGTGGAGTGTGGCGCCCACCAGCTAATTTTTCAATAGCAGGAAATAGAGAGTTTCTTTACTACCCTGGTCAACCGACCTACTGCAGGAAATGTCATAAGTTCGGGCATACCAGAGATGAATGTAATGTGGAGATGCATTGCCGCAACTGTGGGGAAGAGGGACATGAGGCTGGGGCTTGCTTGGTTAAGCGGGCCTGTGATGTATGTGGACAGTGTGATCACACAGTGAAGAATTGTTCAAAAGTAAGAAGGGCCTATGTCTCTTATGCCGAAGCTGTCAGGCGCACTGCTGAGAGTGGACGACCAGTGTCCGCACAGGTGCTATCTGACTCTCCTGAAAGACAGGGAGAGGAGGTGGAAGAGGAAGAAAGTGGGCACCAGGGTGTGGAGGAGAGAGCGGAAGTGCCACCCACCAGTGTGGAGCCATTAACAGTGGAGAGTGGAGCAGAGGTGGAGAGGGCGGTGGAGGAGGCTATGGAGGAGTTGGCGGCAGCCTTACAGTGGGAACCGGAGGTGCAGGAAGCTCAAGAAGATGTGGAACAGATGGAGGCTGTGGGTGACAAGACAAAGGTGGATGCTTTGAAGAGCCCTACGAAGAAAAGGGCTAAAAAATTGAAGGTTGAGGCAGCTGGGGTTGAAACAAGCAACCCTTTTGAGGTCTTGGGGGAGATGGGGGGGAGGTACAATCACTAATGCTAAGTCCAGGAACACCAGGATTTTTCCAGTAGGCCATAATGTTGCCTATTCCGGATGGGGAAGAAGCTGTGGTTCTGAGGAATGTATGTCAGTTTTCTGGATTAAGTGATAGGACTGGGGGTGAATGATGCACATCTTTATGTGAATGAGCATCAAGCTGGTGTCCCTCAATGTGAGGGGTTTTGGGTCTCCTGCCAGACAAGGAGCCATTTTTGAGGACTTGAGGGTTAATGGAGGAGACATTTTCTGTTTACAGGAATGCAATTTTAATCGACCACCCAAGCCTCCAGAGTGGGTGGCGAATTACATATGGTCGGCAGATGGGGATAATAGGAATGCTGGGGTAGGAATTATCATTGCAAATGGGAATCACATGCTGTGTTAGTACCAGGGCGACTAATTATGGCAGACTTAGTTTTGTTTAACCAGAAGTTTAGGGTTTTTAATTTATATGATCCTGTGAATAAACAGGAACACCTTGAGGTTTTTGAAGTTTTGAAGTTTTGAAGTTACACGTGGTAGGAAGAAGACCTAGCGTGATCATGGGGGATTTTAATACGATACGATTTGTGAAAGATCGGGTAGGAGTAGCAGAGACTAAGCTGGATGTAAATAGCACCATGCTAAATGGGGTCATTCAGGATTTACATCTCAATGATGCTCATATTGTTCTGGGTTTGGTGGATCCTTATTTTACATATTTTTCAGACAGTGGGTGCGTCAAATCCAGAATTGATCTACGTTGGTTTTTTAATGCGTTCAAATGTGCCGATGTTAAGCACAGGGCGGTCATTTTTTCAGACCATGTGACAGTATATGTTGATTTGATTATGGAGGATAGTATTAAGTTTGGTTTAGGGGTATGGAGGTTAAATAGTTTATTGTTGCAGGACAAGCATGTCAGGGCCCATTTTAATAATGTATATAGTAGGTGGGTTAATAGGAAGAAAGACTTTAGTAATACTTTGGGGTGGTGGGATTGGGTCAAAAGGCAAATCAAGTTTTTTTTTCAAAAAAAGAGTAGGGATAAATGTAGTAGTGAGAAAAGGAGATATTCTAGGTTACAAGCCAGGTTGGCTACATTATATTCTTTTAGGAATATGGGCTATGACATGGCCGAGGAAACAGAGCATGTAAGGAAGAGGATTAAAGAGGTATTAACTGAAAGAGGAAAACAAATAATCTTTCAAGCAAGAGTAAACCACCTGTAGCAGGATGATAAATGCTCTAGGTTTTTTTCAAGAAGGTGTGTAAGGAAAAAGTAGTGCTTGAGTGTGTGTATGAAGAAGGGAGGGAATGTAAGGGAGAGGATGTGCGGGAGTGTGTGACTAAATTTTATGAACGATTGTATGAGGGAGTGTGTGTTGATGAGTCTGATACTAGAATGAATGATATGGTAGAGGGTAATCTAGATGAGGAGGATAGCTGGGAAGCTGTGATAAGCATGGCGGCTAATAAAACCTCAGGAGGGGATGGTTTACCAAGTGAGTTTTTTAAACTGTTTTGGGATATTATTAAGGGGGAAGTGGTTGAGGTATTCAGGTACAAGAGGGAAGTCACTATATCTGAATCTATGAGAGAGAGGGTAGTAGTGCTAATTTATAAGAAAGGGGATAGAAAAGATATTCGGAATTGGAGGCCTATCTCCTTGTTAAATTCTGATTACAAGGTTTTTGAAAAAATGGTGGTGAGGAGATTATCTAAGGTCATTAGTAGGATGGTTAGCGAGACACAGACCTGTGCGATGCCAGGTCGAATGATCTCAGAGAATCTAATTTTAGTTAGAGATATCATTAATTTTTGCAAAGATAGGAATGGTTCCATTATTCTGACATCATTTGACCTAGAGAAGGCATGGGATAAAGCAAATCATGGATTTTTGTGGAAGGTTTTAAAATCGATGGGTATACCACAGCAGCTTATTGATGTAATAAAAGGGTTATACTGGGGGATTAGTAGTCGGGTTATGGTTAATGGGAGTTTGGGACAGGCTTTCTTGGTTAAACCTGGAGTGAGACAGGGGTGTCCCCTGTCCCCTATTCTTTTTATTTGTTTTATTGACCCATTATTAAGGATGATACAGGGAGTTAAGGTGGTGAGGGGCTTTCTGGTGCCTGGGAGTGAGGGAAAAGTTGTGAAATGTTTAGGTTATATGGATGACGTGGTGGCAGTGTGTCAGTCGGGGGTAGGCGTGAGAAGGGTGAAGTTACTTTTTTTTGTGTATGTGCGGGAAATGTGAATTGGAAAAAGTGTAGTTTGGTGTGTATGGGAGATAAGTGAAATGTGTGGATGATCAGATTGGAAAGGCTGAGGGTGGAGTGAGGATTTTGGGTATTGTGATTGACCAAGGGATGAAAGGGGAAGTGTGCTGGAATGAAGTGGGAGAAAAGGTAGCTAAGAAGCTGAGGTTTTGGTGTCTAAGGAAATTGTTGATTTATGGGAAAGTCCTAGTAGTATAGGCAATAATCTTACCTTTGGTTTTGTATGTAAGCAATATTTTCCCTCCTGGGGAGATAAGAGTGAGGGAAATTATTAAGTTACTATTTACTTTCTTATGGGGGTCGAAAATGGACAGAGTCAAGCGAGAATGTGTGTGTAGACGTGAAAGTATCGGTGGGTTGGGTTTTCCGAATGTTAGTGTTTTTGTTGATGCAGTATTGGTTTTGCGTGGTAAAAGTTTTGAGCAAAGGTGGAGTGTGTGCTAGGATGATGGCTTTTTCGGGTGGGTGGTTGTTTAGGAAATGGGGGGATGGTTGGGAAGGGATCCAAGGATACCGGTGGCCTACGTGGTGGCACACGACTACTGGGTATTAGAAAAAGTTTAGGGTAGCGTTTAAGTTGGCAGAATTAGGAGAAGGGGAGAGGGATAAAGTGAAGGTGAGAACGTGGTTGGCAGACAAGGAGATTGTGTGTAACCTTAAAGGAGTTAATGCGTCAGTGGCTGGGGAAGTATGGAAGAAAATGAGTGTGCATCGGGTGACAAATGTGCAGAGACAGATAGTATGAATGAGTTTGCATGAATGTCTAGCTACAAGGCAATTTATGAAAAGCAGGAATTTGTGTGTGTCTGATGTCTGTCCAAGAGTGAATTGTGATGGTGTGGAAGATAGTGAGCATGTGTTCTGGGGGTGTGGCGTAGCGAACGATGTGATCAATAAGAGTCAAGATCTGGTGAATGAAATAACAGGAGTAAAGGTGAGTGGGTGGAAAATGATGATGTATGGTTTGGGGGTACTGGGAAAGGATAAACAGAGGGTGCTGTGGTTATTGTTATGTGCATTAAAGGAAGTATTATGGAATGCGCGCAACCAGTATGTGTATAAAAATGTTTTGTTAGACAGTAAACAGTGTATAGGGTTATGGCTAAGGAAGCTCTATTTCTTTTTTGTGTTGGATCAGAAGAAGGGCATGGATGCTGAAGGCATCTGGAAATTTTAAAAATGGAGGATGTTGATTAAAAATTAAGTCTATACCACGATGATGCAAGACCCTGTTGGAGACAGTGAATGAGCATTAAGCTGAATAGTCTCTTGATGGAGTTGTCTGAAGTGGGAAAAAAAAAAAAAGAAGTTAGGTGGTCTTGGGGCCCCTCTTTTAGGGGGACCCCCGGATAAGCGAGGAGCCACATAAAGCTGTACCATTACAGGTCATCGCCATGTCATGGGGTTCAGGGTGCTTGAGGAACTCTGAGATTACAGGTTAAGCCTGAATATCGTGCTGAAGTTGGACTGAAGGTGATCGCGGAGGATGTTCTGCAGAAATTGCTGAATTTACAGGTCAGTGATATATTTGCTCTACAAGATTTTGTGGCTAGTGGTCAATATGATGTTTCTTTTCATACTGAGGACACCTGCCAAGCTGCGTATGAAAATTAGGTGAAGGCGGAGCTGGGAGGAAATATGTTAACTAAGAAGATGGATGCGTTTCTGCTGTTTGATCCAGGAGTAAAGACCATGATAGTGCATTGTTACAACCCTTTTTTGGAGCCTGCATTGGTGAGACATTTTCTGTTACAGTATTGCATGGGAGTGGACCATGGGGAGAGACTGTACAACCAGTATGGGATGTACAGGGGAAAACTGAGTTTTAAAGTACGTATGAAATGTGATACAACAGGCTACTGTGGTGTCTATCACCCTCCCCCGTCATTCACCATTGCAGGGGAGCGGTGCACTGTGTATTATTCTGGACAAACCCGATGTTGCAGGGGGTGCTTTCAGTATGGTCACATACGGGAGGGCTGTCCTTCTAAACACTGCTGCAGAGTGTGTCTGAGTTCAGGGCACAATGCAGCAGATTGTAAGGAAAAAAAATGTGATTTGTGTGGTTCTGGGGAGCACATGGTTAAAAACTGTCCAAGAATGGAGGGAAAGAAAATGTTCACATATGCAGCGGTTGTGCAGAGTCGGCGGTAGGGTTGCCACCTCATCCCTTTAAAACCGAACACATACTAATTACACAGGTTCTGTGGCTGATTAAGATGGTAATTAAACTCACTTGGTGCCTTATCTGCATGAAATTATCCTCCAAACCTGTGTAATTCATATGTGTTTGGGTTTAAAGGGATGAGGTGGCAACCCTAGTCGGCGGTTTACAGGGCAGAATGTGAGCCGAGCACCAGAGGAGCAAGAGACAGAGGGTGCAGATGAAGGGGGTGTGCAGGCAGCCCTCACTGAGAGTGAAGTGCCAGCCTCCCCAGACGCTGAAAACCCCACAAGTAGCTCCAAGGAAGGTGATGGACAGGAGCTGCAAAGCAGTATGGGTACATATGAAGTGAATACTAATGAGGCAACAGAGGAGGATGTTAATGAGATGCAGGTGCATAAGGTAGCAGAGACTGGGGAGGAGGTAGGCGGGGAGGTAGGTGGAGAGGTGGATGTGTTGGTAAGGCAGGTGGAGGTAGAGCAGGAGAATAAATATGCAGATGAGAAAGCAGAGGATTGTGCAGATGAGATGGAAGTGCAGGAAACTTATGCCTCGTACACATGGGACGACGATCATACGTATGATCATCTCAAATCGTATGTTGGATAATGTAACTTGCATACTGACTGCACTACACGATCGTACAACCACAGAAAGAACATTCAGGTGCATGTAATTAGCATCCGGCCGTTTCTGACTTTGGAGCATGCGTGTTTTGCACAATACAACTTGTTGTACCAACTGCTCTGTACACACAATACAACGGTCGTATGACCGCTTGTTGGTACGACCAAGTTTTCTAGTCTGCTCATACAACTCCCCTTGTACGACCGTCGTATGCCGGCTGTTCTAATCGCGCATACAAACGATCGATTTCACATACAACGGTCGTTCATACGACCTGTTGTATACGATTGTCGCCCAATGTGTACGAGGCTTAAGAGGAAGGAGGAGGCAGGATCAAAAGACTTGCTGACGTGTGCTCAGAGACCGGGGCCTGAAGTGGAGCAGGGGGTAGAGACACAGAGAAAGGAACCAAGATAGGACTTGTCTCTGTGTTCGAGCCCAGGTGGAGGCAGGTGTGGAACATCTAATCTGAGTATGGATTTATGGGACTTGTCTCTGGGGTTGAACCTGGGTGATGGCAGGTGTACTAACGCCTAATCTGAGTATGGATTTAGCACTGTCAGATACATTAAGTGAAACACCATCACCAATGAGCTCTGTAGACTCACCTGCAATGCTGTATTTAGAAAATGAAGCAGTATCATCCTTTGGGAAGGGTACTGCATACAGGAGTGAAAATGAGCTTCCTGATGGAGGGAAATAGTGCTTTGTACAGGATTGCATTGATCCGCCTTATGGCTTTGTCTATATGTAGTGTGAATGTGCGTTCAATTGGGTCAGTCTATTATTGTGCGATTGTGTTGTCTGAATTGGTTAGGATTGATTGTGATGTCTTGAGTGTGCATTGAGGTATGTTCCTGGCCATGGGGAATGGAGTGCAGGGCAGGCCATTTGGTCCTGCGTGTCAGAAAACAAAAATGAAGGAGTTGGGGTGCTTCTTAAAAATCTTGGAATCAAAGTTAAGTCATGGGAGGAAATGGTGGCAGGCAAAATCTTGAAAGTGAACTTTACCTACCTGGAAGAAACCTTCAAGATTTTTTGTGTGTATGCCCCAGTACAGAAGGTTACTAGGCTGGATCTGCTGGAAATCCTGAGGCTCCACCTAGTCGGGAGAGAAAATATTATCGTTGCTGGCGATTTTAATCTTATCAGGGATGCTGGAGATAAGATAGGTCAAGGTGAAAGCCGGACAGATGTTACCAGTAAAGCCTTTAATGCAATGTTGCAAGACTTTGGTTTGAAGGATGGAGCCTTGTGTCGCTATGGAAGAGGAAAGGCTCCAGCGACCTTTTTTTCAGACAAGGGAAGTGTGAGATCCCGAACTGACTTTATTTTATGTTCCAGTAATTTAACCACTTCAGCCCCGGAAGGATTTCCCACTTTAGGACCAGAGCACTTTTTGCGATTCAGCACTGTGTCACTTTAACTGACAATTGCGCGGGCGTGCAACGTTGAACCCAAACTAAATTTGTGTCCTTTTTTTCCCACAAATAGAGCTTTCTTTTGGTGGTATTTGTTTGCCTCTGCGTCATTTCTGATTGCCGCTATAACCAAAAGAAGAGCGACAATTTTGCAAAAAAACCCAAATTTCTTACTTTTGCTAAAACACAAATCCAAAACAAAAAATAAAAAAACATTTTTTTCCATCAGTTTTGGCCGATTTATATTCTTCCTCATATTTTTGGTAAAAAAAATTGCAATCTGCGTTTATCAATTGAGTTTGCGCAAAAGTTGCCGCGTTTACGGACGATGAGAATTCATTTCTGGGGTTTTAATTTTTTTTTATTTTTTTACAAGTAATGTCGGCGATATGCGATTTTTAGCGGTACTGCGATATTGCGGCGGACATGTCGGACCATTTTGACACTTTTTTGGGACCATTGGCATTTATACAGCGATCAGTGCTATGAAAATGCACTGATTACTGTGTAAATGCCATTGGCAGGGAAGGGGTTAACCTGGAGGGGGCGATCTAAGGGTTAACTGTGTTCCCTGGGCATGTTCTAACTGTGTGTGGGCTGGCCTGGCTGGGGGAAGGGGGTGATCACGGCTTCCATATAGAGGAAGTCTGTGATCGCAGCCCTTCTCCCTCTAACAGAACGGAGATCCGTGTGTACTTACACGGACCTCCATTCTTTAACTGCAGGGGGGCGTCGCGGGTAGCCGCGCGGCGATCAAGTGCGCCGGCGGCTATCAAGATACTAGTTATCACGGCTGCCGTCCTATGACGGTGTTTTGCAATAACGAGCCACCTTGCCGCCGTCACACTGCGGTGGGCGGTCGGCAAGTGGTTAAATGTTGCAGCCCGGAGACAGTGGGATCTTTCTTTCTCTGGCCATCAGGCCTTGGTGGGTAGGTTTATTTTTGAGCAGGATGTGAAAATGGGAAGAGGAGTTTGGAAACTGTATAACCTGCTTCTGGAAGATCAAGACATTTTTCACCAGTTTGTCCTGCAGTATAAAGTGTGGCTGGGAAGGAAGGGGGATTTTGAGGCTTTTTTCAGTTGGTGGGACTGGCTAAAGGAGCGCATCAAGTTCTTTTTTATTCAGGCTGTGGTGAGGAGGGCAAAAAAGGAGAGGTGGGAAGGGAGAGCCTTACTGAACAGGTTGAGACTTTTGTTGAAGTTAAGACAAGGGGGTTGGGAGCTGGAGGAGGAAATCAGGAGGGTGAGAGAGGAGATAAAGAAGGCTCGGGTAGCTAAGGGGAAGAAGTAAATTTTTCAAGCTAAAGTGAGGGACATGGAGGAAGGGGAGACATGCTCACGATTCTTCTTCAAGATGGTATTGAAGGTGCGTAATGCGATGAAATCAGTCCTACTGCAGGGACAGGAGGTGAAAGGTGAGAAGATGGGAGAGGCAGTGAATGAATTTTACACAGGCTTGTTTGCTGGTGGACGTGAAGCGAGTGCTGAGGTAATGCAGGAGTACTGCGAGAGAGTCGATGCTAGTTTGTCTAAGGAGGGTAGGGCTGGTCTGTGTGTGGCTGTTACGGAAGAGGAGGTGTGTCGAGTGATTGGAGTAATGAGTAAGTGTAAGAATCCTGGTAAGGATGGTTGACAGTGGAGTTTTTCTGCAAAACTTGGGAGGTGATGAAGAATGAGGTATATGACTTGGTGAGGATGGTGTTTGAGATGGGTGAGATGCCAAAGTCCTTAAGGGAGGGGGTTATTACCCTTATCCACAAAAAAGGTGATAAGTCAAACTTGTGGTTGGTGAGGAGCAGCAGGTCTGTGCGGTTCCTGGATGTCAGATTTCCGACAACTTACTGTTGCTGAGGGATGTTGTGCATTACGCGCAATCTAAAAACTCGCCGTGTCTGTTGGAATCCGTCGATCTTGAAAGCCTACGACAAGGTCTCCCATCAGTTTCTGTTCCAGATCCTGGAGGTCCTAGGGTTTCCAGACCAGATGCTGAAGGTTATCAGAGGGCTGTACAAGGACATCTCCAGTCAAGTCTTGATCAACGGTCCCCTAGGGGGGAGTATCCCTATGATGTGTGGGGCTAGGCAGGGTTGTCCTCTGTTGCCTCTGATGTTCATCTGCGTGATGGAGCCTCTCCTGAGTGCAGTGATTAAGGACAAGGCGTTTAAGAGAGTGGTTGGGCCTGGAAGTGGTGGAAGGAGCATGAAAGTGTTGGGATATTTGGATGATGTGGTGCTGGTGGCTGGGGGATGGCTGATGTGCGGCGTGAGAGGTTGCAGGTGAGCTTGTTTTGTAGTGTGTCTGGGATGAATTGGAGTAAGTGTCAGGTGTGTAGTGTTGGGCGTGAGATGGAGGTGAGTGAGGGTTTGAGTCAGAAGGTGTAAAGGATGCAGGTGTTAGGAGTGAGCTTTGATAGGGAGCTGAGAGAGAGAGGCAGTTTTCAAAAGGTAACTGAGCGTGTGGAGAGGAAGATTTGCTTTTGGAGGATGCGTGAATTGTCCTGCATCGGGAAGGTGCTCATTATCAAGTCAGTGATACTTCCGATCATGCTATAAGTTTCTGTCATTTTCCCACCTCCGGATGGGTGGGTAAGGAAGATGACGAGACTGCTGTTTCTGTTTTTTTGGGGTGGGAGGATGGAGAAGTGTGCAAGGAAAAAAATAACCAAACCTTGTGGAAAAGGGGGGTATGGGTTCCCGAAAGTTTGAGAATTCCTGACACTGCACTACTGGTTAACTCTGATAAGGGTCCTGAGAAGTTAAGGAATCGGAGCAGAGATGATGCAATACCTTGGAGGAAGGCTCTTTACGAGGTGGAGGCTCTGCAGACGGGCTTTGGACAAGACGCAGGCATGGGTCGTACCACAGTACTTCTTGATACTGTCTAAAACCTGGGAGAGTTGGAGGTTGGGTGGACTTGGTATGGAAATCGGAGATTGTTGGGGAGATTCCTCCTAACGGAATACATTACCTAAGAGAAAAGGAGTGTGTGGAGGTGTGGAAAAATATGAGCACAAAAGGTGTGACTAACCGTCAGAGACATTTATTGGATGACCTTTATGAGATGCCTGATGACTATGCAGTTTTTGAAGAGCAGGGATCTAACAAGATTGGAAATATGTCCAAGGGAGGGGTGTGGTGGAGTGGAGGATGTCTTCCATGTTTTTTGGAACTGTGCATTCGCAAAGGAAGTCATGAGAAAACTGAAGAGGTTCTTACAGGTGGTGGTAGGAGCGGAGAGTGTGAGGGAGGAGATGTTGGTATTGGGGTTCTCTAGGTTGGATAGTGCAGCCAGGAGGGCTTGGTGGTTTTCAGTTATTTTTAAGGAAGTAATTTGGGATGCCCGGAATTTATGGGTGGGGAGGAAAAGGTTTATGTCAGTTGAGGAGGTGAAGCTTTTTAGAGCCAGGATGCATATTGTTTATCTGTTTGATGTGAAGGGGATGGAAGAAGTGGAAGCGGGGAGGTATTGGAGGAGGGATAGCTGGAGTTTTTTCTGAATGCAGCTTACTGTTATAGAATTGTACTGAGTGTATTTTTGTTGCATGGTTGTATAATGTGTGAGGAGACAGTCACTAAGTACTGAGGGTATATGTGTGCTGTTGTCCGAATATTGAAAGCAAAAAAAAAAAAAAGGAATGATATTTTGCTAATGACAAATGTTTTACTAGAGCTGTTTGCTGAAATTATTGTGCATTTTGACCATCAAAAGTGGCTTGATTTTACCATGCTGTCCGATTTGGGTGTGTATTGTTTCTTACCATGCATTCTTCTAGGAGAACATACTCACCAATGTTCTTGGTTTAACCAGTACAGGACCGCGCTATTGACAAAATACGTCAACAGCGCGGACCTGAAAATCCGGGGGGACGTCCATGGACGTCCGCCCCTTCACACGCCCACTGCGCGCACTGTAATATGTTGGTACGTTGTTTTTATGTGAGTCATGTTAAGATATTGTCATTCG
>BLSH010490511.1:9828-20155 GCA_018402905.1 Glandirana rugosa
TCTTTCCACCACGTCGCGATTACCAGTTACATCATCAGGTGGTGACATTTTTTCAAGACCGTTCACGATCTCCCGACGTTTTCCTTCATTTTACCCCCATTCTCATCCTGTTCACGGGATGTTTTTTACCCCTATCCTATTTATTGAATTTTAGTTTATTTTTTTTTATTTTTACCCTGCCCCCACACCTACACCTCATCCTCGGGTCTCCAACTGATCCGGTACTGGCACCGTCACATCCACGTTCACTGCCACCACCTCCTCCTCCTCCATCGGTTGTGAAAAACATGAAACAAAAAAAAAAAAGATTAACCCCATCGGGGGTTTTATAACTCCGTATAAGTTTTCCTGCTGTTGCTGTAAGGGACAGATTATTGACCGGCCTCACACAGCCATTGGTATACTTGTTTTTTGAATATGCCTCAATATTTTGGGGGCTACCCCAATTAGAAAAAAAAAAAACAAAGTACAAAAAGTGTTGGCTACCTCCTCCTCCTCCACCACCGTCACTTGCACCTACACTGCCACGGTCATGGCCTAGTCAACCTCTGGGCTCCTACTCCACATCCACACCCCCGTCCCATTTTTATTTTTTTTTATTTGATTTTAAGTTATTTATCCTATCCCCATTTTTTGTAGGGCACTTGTCCTACTCTTACCCCCATTTTACTTCCTTTTGCAGCCCTCTAGCACTTGCCAGAACTTTTTTACAGTGGTGGACTACTACATTGACCATTAGCGCTGCACCACCTTTCTAATATTACGTGTTATTGTGGATGTTCAACAATATTGGGCTGGCTGCTGTAATCTGCCTATTATTTACCTAGCACAGCAATTATCTTCTATATACAGTATCTCACAAAAGTGAGTACACCCCTCACATTTTTGTAAATATTTTATTATATCTTTTCATGTGACAACACTGAGGTAATGACACTTTGCTACAATGTAAAGTAATGAGTAAAGTAGTGAGTGTACAGCTTGTATAACAGTGTAAATTTGCTGTCCGCTCAAAAAACCCAACACACAGATCAATGTCTAAACCGCTGGCAACAAAAGTTAGTACACCCCTACCTAAAAATGTCCAAATTGGACCCAAAGTGTCAATATTTTGTGTGGTCACTATTATTTTTCAGCACTGCCTTAACCCTCTTGGGCATGGAGTTCACTAGAGCTTCACAGGTTGCCACTGGAGTACTCTTCCACCTCCTCCATGACAACATCATGGAGCTGGTGGATGTTAGAGACCTTGCTCTTCTCCACCTTCCATTTCAGGATGCCCCACAGATGCTCAATATGGTTTAGGTCTGGAGACATGCTTGGCCAGTCCATCACCTTTACCCTCAGCTTCTTTAGCAAGGCAGTAGTCGTCTTGGTGGTGTGTTTGGGGTCATCATCATGTTGGAATACTGCCCCGTGGCCCAGTCTCCGAAGGGAGGGGATCATGCTCTGCTTCAGTATGTCACAGTACATGTTGGCATTCATGGTTCTCTCAATGAACTGTAGATTGCCAGTTCAGGCAGCACTCATGCAGCCCCAGACCATGACATTCCCACCACCATGCTTGACTGTAGGCAAGACACACTTGTTTTTGTACTCCTCACCTGGTTGCCACCACACACGCTTGACACCATCTGAGCCAAATACGTTTATCTTGGTCTCAACAGACTACAGGACATGGTTTCAGTAATCCATGTCCTTAGTCTGCTTGTCTTCAGCTAACTGTTTGTGAGCTTTCTTGTGCATCATCTTTAGAAGAGGGCTTTTTCTAGGATGACAGCCATGCAGGCCAATTTGATGCAGTGCATGGCGTATGGTCTGAGCACTGACAGGCTGACTCCCCCCACCCCTTCAACCTCTGCAGCAATGCTGGCAGCACTCATACATCTATTTCCCAAAAACAACCTCTGGATATGATGCTGAGCATGTGCACTCAACTTCTTTGGTTGACCATGGCAAGGTCTGTTCTGAGTGGAACCTGTCCTGTTAAACCGCTGTATGGTCTTGGCCACCGTGTTTCAGCTCAGTTTCAGGGTCTTGGCAATCTTCGTATAGCCAAGCCATCTTTATGCAGAGAAACAATTCTTTTTTTCTCATCCTCAGAGAGTTCTTTGCCATGAGGTGTCATGTTGAACTTCCAGTGACCAGTATGAGAGATTGAAAGCGATAACACCAAAATTAACACACCTGCTCTCCAATCCCACCTGAGACCTTGTAACACTAACGAATCCAAAGACACCTGTGAGGGAAAATGGCTAATTGGACCCAATTTGGACATTTTCACTAAGGGGTGTACTCACTTTTGTTGCCAGTGGTTTAGACATTATTGGCTGTGTGTTGAGTTATTTTGAGGGGGCAGCAAATGTACACTGTTATACAAGCTGTACACTCATTACTTTACATTCTAGCAAAGTGTCATTCCTTCAGTGTTGTCACATGAAAAGATATAATAAAATATTTACATAAATGTGAGGTGTAATATTTTAATACACCACCTGAAGTGTACTACATACCGTACACCCCCGAATGCACTGATATATAGTGTACACTCAATACACTGTGCATGTATATATAGTTGTGCTCATAAGTTTACATTCCCTGGAAGAATTTATGATTTATTTTTCAGAGAGTATGAATGATAACACAAAAACATTTATTTCACTCATGGTTAGTGTTTGGCTGAAGCCATTTATTATCAATCAACTGTGTTTACTCTTTTTAAATCATAATGACAGCAGAAACTACCCAAATGACCCTGACCAAATGTTTACATACCCTGGGCATTTTGGCCTGATAACATGCCCACAAGTCGACACAAAGGGGTTTGAATGGCTATTAAAAGTAACCATCCTCACCTGTGATCTGTTTGCTTGTAATTAGTGTGTGTGTATAAAAGGTCAGTGAGTTTCTGGACTCCTGACAGACCCTTGCATCTTTCATCCAGTGCTGCACTGATGTTTCTGGATTCTGAGTCATCGGGAAAGCAAAAGAATTGTCAAAGGATCTGCAGGAAAAGGTAGTTGCACTGTATAAAACAGGAAAGGGATATAAAAAGATATCCAAGGAATTGAGAATGCCAATCAGCAGTGTTCAAACTCTAATCAAGAAGTGGAAAATGAGGGTTCTGTTGAAACCAAACCACGAACAGGTAGACCAATTAAAATTTCAGCCACAACTACCAGGAAAATTGTTTGGGATGCAAAGAAAGACCCACAAATAACTTCAGGACTCTCTGAAAACATGTAGTTGTTTCAAGCTGCACAATAAGGGGGCACTTGAAGAAAGATGGGCTGCATGGTCGAGTCACCAGAAGGAAGTCATTTCTATGCAAATGCCAAAAAGTATCCCACTTACAATACACCAAACAGCACAGAGACAAGCCTCAAACCTTCTGGCACAAAGTCATTTGGAGTGATGAAACCAAAATTGAGCTTTTTGGCCACAACCATAAACTCCACATTTGGAGAGTAGTCAATAATGCCTGTGAAACACAGAGGTGGATCCCTCATGTTTTGGGGAAGTGTGAGCTACAAAGGCACAGGAAATTTGGTCAAAATTGATGGCAAAATTAATGCAGTATGTTATCAAAAAATACTGGAGGGACATTTGCATTCATCAGCCAGGAAGCTGTGCATGGGACATACTTGGATATTCCAACATGACAACATGACAATGATCCAAAACACAAAGCCAAGTTGACCTGTCATTGGCTACAGCAGTATAAAGTGAAGGTTCTGGAGTCGCCATCTCAGTCTCCTGACCTCAATATCATTGAGCCACTCTGGGGAGATCGCTAATGCACAGTTCAAGACAGGTCAAGAATTTCCAGGAACTGGAAGCTTTTTGTCAAGAGGAAGGTGCAGCTTTACTATCTGAGAAGATTAAAAGCCTACCACAAAAGAATTCAAGCTGTCATTGATGTTAAAGGGGGCAATATACAGTAATAAGAACTGTGGTATGTAAACTTTTGATCAGGGTTATTTGGGTAGTTTCTGTTGTCATTATGACTTAAAAAGAGTAAACACAATTGATTGATAATAAATGCTTTCAGCTAAACACTAACCATGAGTGAAAGAAATGTTTTTGTGTTTTCATTCACATTCATTCACATTCTCTGAAAAATGACCAAGAAATCGTGAATTCTGCCAGGGTGTGTAAACTTATGAGCACAACTATATATATTAGACTGTATATATATATATATATATATATATATATATATATATATGTGTGTGTGTATGTGTATTCTTTCAATGCCTGAACAGACTCTATATACTATGCACTGAATGAGCTGTATATGGTCTACACTAAAGGCAGCGTATTTTATATATATATATATATATATATATATATATATATATACTATAGATGGTACATATATATTCTTACACTGCCTGAACGGATGCTATATACTATACACTCAATTAGCTGTATATAGTCTACACTAAAGACATTGTATTATATATATATAGAATTTAAGGTACATATATTCTTACACTGCCTGCACTAACTGGCTGTATACAGAACGTACTATCTATCTATCTAGTATATCTCTGTCTCACTCTCTACACTAAACTGCCTACACAAGTGGCTTTATATAGTGTGGGCGTGGATTGAGCCTACTGAGCAGTGATTGGCAGGGTGCCTTTGGCCAATCATAGCTCTCACAGCAGAGCACGCTGTGATTGGCCAAAGCATGCTGGTCATGTGCATGCTTTGGCCAATCAGCGGGTGGCATTTTCCCGCGATTGGTATGCATTATTGGGTGCTTCAATTTCCCGCAAACGCCCCTAACTGACTGTATGCAGAACGCACTATCTATCTATCTAGTATATCTCTGTCTCACTCTCTACACTAAACTGCCTACACACCGCTAGCCTGAAGCTCCCTCTCTATCCACTTTATTCATGCACTCCATAGAGCCGCTGTTCAAGTGGCTTTATATAGCGTGGGTGTGGACTGAGCCTGCTGAACAGTAATTGGCAGGGTGTTGGCCAATCATAGCTCTCAGAGGAGAGCACACTGTGATTCGTCAAAGCATGAAGGTCATGTGCATGCTTTGGCCAATCAGCAAGCGGCATTTCCCCACAATTGGTATGCATTATGGGGTGCTCAAATTTCCCGCGAACCCCCGTAACATTTGGGATGCGCCGAACAGACGAACCCCCAATGTTCGAATCGAACATGTGTTTGACGCTAACTGGGGGCCCATCCCTAATCAGTACCATAAAATATAGTGTCTTTGAAGACAGGTTTGCATATTTCTGATTGAAATATTACTTCCCTGTTTAAGAAATTTCCCTGGATAAAAAAGTGAATTCATGCATGAAATTGGTCAATTTTTTTTATAATATTTGAGGGACAGAATTTTTATTTCATGTTTCTGCCTGGTAAATGTCCACTCCTTGCATCCCAAATTGTCTTCTTTTAAAAAGGATGATATTTTGTGTCTCAAATGTGCATAATGTTTATAAAATGTCTCTGGAAAAATAAAGTTTCACTTATTATTTCTGGGTGAAATATGTGTATCACTTCCCTTCAAAACACCCTCACATCATGAAGACTGGGATTCTGTTCAGCGATAAAACAATTTATGTCATAAAATACATTGGGAAACAATAGAGTTTTTTTTTAATATTTATAGCTGAAACATATCACCTTCTTGCCTACCAGATTGCCCCATATGAAAAGGGTTAAACAAAGCCATGGTGCTTTAAAAATGTACTTCTATTTAATTTTTCATGCTGAAATAGGACTAATCCCTGTCTCCAATATTAGCTCCCATTTAAATGGGTAAGATTATTTTATTAGCTAATCAATATGATGTATCCATATTGTCTTTCTAGAAAATATATTTGTTATTCATACATTTTCTTGTTTGTTTTATTGCTTCAATTAATTTATTAAGGTTTTCATGAAAAACAAAAGTGCACAAACATTCAGATAGGATATATTCCATTGCTTATACATGCAATGGTAATAACATAGGTACAATGTTGAATTTGAACAGTGCAATCGTTAAAGAACAATTAGAGCTGGGCCATGAAAAGAATGGAACAATGGGTATGTAGAGCTGTGTGGCAGTTTGTTGGAGATGTCGGACATGCCTCCAGTCCACCAGAACACCCCTATTGGGCACAAACTGTGAATGGGTGGGGGCATATCCATTCTGCTTCCACTCTTCCATCCCTTCTGTGCCCCCATTGATACATTCGTCAGAGAATAAGAAGTACTTTCGTACTGTAAGGACAAAGAATTATAAAATATAAGAACCATTGAGGTTTGCGAGACGCGACGCATCTACAATAAAACATATTTAACTGATTAACCATCAAAATTGAGTATTTATAACTAGCAGTAGGGATGGGCCGAGCACCCCCTGTTTCTGTTCGCACCAGAAAATGCGAACAGGCAATACATTTGGGCAAATATTCAAACCCTATTAAAGTCTATGGGACCCGAATATTAAAAATTAAAGGTGCTAATTTTAAAGGCTTATATGCAAGTTATTGCCATAAAAAGTGTATGGGGACTTGGGTACTGCCCTAGGGAACATGTATCAATGCAAAAAAAAAAAAAAAAATTCAAAACAATTGTTTTTTCAGGACCAGTGATTTTGATAATGCTTAAAGTGAAACAATAAAAATGAAATATTCCTTTAACCACTTCAATACAGGACACTTACACCCCTTTCCTGCCCAGACCAATTTTTAACTTTCATAGCACTCACACTTTGAATGCCAATTACTCAGTCATACAACACTACCCAAACAAATTTGTTATCATTTTTTTCACACAAATAGAGCTTTCTTTTGGTGGTATTTATTCACCTCAGGTTTTTTTTATTTTTTGCAACATAAGTGAAAAAGAGCACATTTTTTAGTTTCCATGATAAAATTTTGCAAATAAGTAATTTTTGTTCATAGATTTGGGTCAAACACTATACTGCTACCTATCTTTGGTAAAAAATAACCCAAAGGCGGGGCGTGGCCTGACGTCGGCACGAGCGGACGCACTTCCAGAGAGCTCCGCCGAACTCAGGATCAATCCACAGGAATCCGATCGCTGAGAGCAAAGGTGAGACACCAAACCACCCACGATCGAGAACCGGCACCCGCACGCCCGCAAATCGAGGCCACGGCTTTGCGGCCTACAAATGGCGCGGCCTGCCCACACTCCATCCCTTCACTCCCGGTCTTCCAACCAACCCATACCTCCTAAGATACACCTCCAACCTCTAATGCTACCCCTCAGACAACCTACCAGTCAAAATAAGAGGTAGATAGAGCCAAGAGAAATTCCGGCCTAGCCCTCCTCCATAATGGAGGCCTGAGGTAAAAAGGCACAGGACCCAGAGGTGAGTATCCTACCCTAAGGGAGCATAAGACACATACAATATGGGGAAAAATCACGACACCCCACCTCAATCGCACTCCAGATCCCCAAGAGACAATGAGACACAAGGGGGATACAACATACCAGAGATGTTCAGAACCCAACCACGTGAAGCCCAGGCTCCAACACGGGCCTCCACAACATCTGCTCCTCCCACACGCACCCCTAGCCCGAACCCCCTTAATGGACATATAGCATCCCAACCCGCTGCCACCACCATCCAACCACAACCTAGCCACCTCCAACAACTAAACCTGCAAGACCTTAAAGCGGTGGCAGATGACATCAAATCCGCTCTGATGGCAGCCATCACAGATCTGAAACAAGGCTTACAAATCGTAACCAACCGTATAGACAACGTCAAAAGCACCACAGAACGCCACGATGTGGAGCTCCATCAAATGCAGTCCAAAACGAGCCTACACGACACCCTACTCAGAAACCTCCACCGCCAAATCGAAGACCTGGACAATAGGGGTCGCAGACACAATATTCGGGTGAGAGGCATACCAGAATCAGTGGAACCAACTAGGATTACCCAAGCTACTATATCCATATTCAACGACCTCTTAGGTCGCCCACCAGAAACTCCCATTGACTATGAATGCCTACACAGAGCACTAAGGCCAAGAGGAAGAGACTCTGACCCACCCAGAGATGTCATTTGCCACATTGTCAACTACAGGCTGAAAGAAGACATCTTAAGAAACGCAAGGCTACGTCGCTCTCTGCTATACCAAGGCACAGAAATTAAAATCTTCCAAGACCTCTCTCCAATAACTTTGAAGCACAGGAAAGACCTCCGCCCTCTTCTGGATGAACTTCGCTCAAGGAACATACAATATAAATGGAAGTTTCCTTTCTGCCTTTCAGCATCCCACCAAGGCCGCACAGCCCAACTCAAAGTCCCAGAAGACCTCTCCACCTTCTGTGAAACTCTAGCCATTCCCAGGGTGGAGGTCCCCAACTGGTACAGTGACTTACAAGGTCTCTTCTCCCTCTTTCTCCTCACACTCATTCTCATATCCCTCTTTTCCATGCCTTTTCTCGCTCTTCTCTATACCCTATTTCCTGTTACAGATAACTCAAGTAACTACTCGCTAGAACGGGGGCTCGTCTCTTCTCGGGACACGCGCCGCCAGACCTCGAACTACACAAACAAAAACCCGCCTATCAATCTCTGAAAGCCCCACTGCTTCCCAAAGTCTAAGACAATCGGGGGAACTCGACACTCACACAAAGATCATAAATACACCAAGAAACCTGATCGTGCGGACTCCGTCCCGGGAGGAGGAGGGCCCTCTAAATTCCGCTCCAAGTGAATGGGTAAGATTTAAGGTAGTGAATGAAACTGTTTAAGTTTGTTTAACTGTTCATGTTAAAGTTTCTGTATATGTTTACTAGTTCACATCATCATTGGCCTCCTGATCATATCTTCTCCGGAAACCAATGACACATCACTCACCCATAAAAGACAAAATGCTTACCCAGATATCCCTTCTATCTTGAAGATATGTGCATAGGAACCAGCCAGCATGCTTTTCTAGCTAAGTTAAAAATTAATTACAAATAGATCCTTCTCACCTCCACCACTCCATCCTCCTCCATAGGCTACCCGCCCACTCCCCCCTCTCAACCTCTGGTATGAAACCTCACAACCCTTTATCTACAATGAGCCACTTATTCCCCACCTACCTTCACTAATACAACATGCTCCCTCACTCACTCACTTATGTCTACCTATCACCTATAGCAACCCTGGGTCCATAGCCCTCCACCCATCCGCTAAGCTCAAGTCGATTGCCAGTCTTCCCCCCCACACGGCTAAGTCTCCTGGTCCTTATGTTAGGCTAGAGGATTGGCCGACCCCCCCCAGAAAAAGATAAACACGCATTAGTAAGGTTTATACTATAAACCTACTACTGGTTTTTTCACCCACCCATTTCCCCCCCAAATCCTCTCCTTAACCCTATCTGTCCCATTACCTCCTCCCCCTCTACCTCCTCCCGCCTGTTTCCTCCACCTCAGTGTCCCATTTCCCCCTCCTATTTCTACTATCTCCTCCCCCTGTTTTCTTTCCCTCCTATCCGTCCAAACCCCATCTTTCACCACAACCTATCTTTGTTTCCTCACTTCACTCCGTGGGTCCCCCCTGGCCTCCCAGCTGAGGGCCTTACTGCATTAAGTACACAACTTCCCGTATATTACACCAAATACTTGAGACCTTCATTTACAACAACATCTCCTAAAGATACCCATTAACTTATATCACACCTGTCCACCCCAGATACTATGACAACTTCTATCTCCCCAACAAGCCTTTCCACACTCAAAGTGATATCCTTTAATGCAAAAGGCCTAAACATTCCTGAGAAATGTAATAAAGTTCTAGACATGATGCGCAAAACGAAAACAGATATTATTTTTTTACAAGAGACACATTTCAAATCCAATCATATACCTAAAATTACCAACAAATTTTTTCCAACGGCATACCATGTGTCCAACAGCCTTGCAAAAACTAAAGGAGTATCAATCCTTATCTCCAAAAATATCAAATGGCAGATAACCGACTCTCTCATAGACAACGAAGGGAGATATATTTTTCTCAAAGGTCAAATAGGACACATCCCCGTAACGCTCGCCAATATCTACAGTCCCAATTCAGCTCAGGTCGCCCTTTTTCAGACGCATCTCACAATCACTAATGGCCTTTCAACACGGTCTCACCATTCTTGGGGGAGACTTCAACGTAGCCCTACACCCCACACTAGACACTTCATCCAACACCTCCTCTATCCCATACAAAGCCCTCCGCCAAATCAAGACGCAATTACAAGAGCTATCCCTCCACGACTCTTGGCGCACTCTATACCCTAACATAAAAGACTACACATACTTTTCACCCCCGCACAACAGGTACTCCAGGATA
>BLSH010490511.1:20165-32533 GCA_018402905.1 Glandirana rugosa
ATAAAAAAAGACCATCCCCAGCCGGTTCGGAGATCGGATTGTATTCCTGGTCCTCTGAATCGGCACACCCCCCCTTCAGACCGTTAGCTGAACCCCCACACGGCTAAGTCTCCTGGTCCTTATGTTAGGCTAGAGGCTTGGCCGACCCCTACCAGAAAAAGATAAACACGCATTAGTAAGGTTTATACTATAAACCTACTACTGGTTTTTTCACCCACCCATCCCCCCCACATCCTCTCCTTAACCCTATTTGTCCCAATACCTCCTCCCCCTCAACCTCCCCCCCGTTTCCTCCACCTCAGTGTCCCATTTCCCCCTCCTATTTCTACTATCTCCTCCCCCTGTTTTCTTCCCCTCCTATCCGTCCAAACCCCATCTTTCACCATAACCTATCTTTGTTTCCTCACTTCACCCCGTGGGTCCCCCCTGGCCCCTCGGCTGAGGGCCCTACTGCATTAAGTATACAACTTATATCACACCTGTCCACCCCAGAGACCATGACAACTTCTATCTCCCCAACAAGCCTTTCCACACTCAAAGTGATATCCTTTAATGCAAAAGGCCTAAACATTCCTGAGAAATGTAGTAAAGTTCTAGACATGATGCGCAAAACGAAAACAGATATTATTTTTTTACAAGAGACACATTTCAAATCCAATCATATACCTAAAATTACCAACAATTTTTTTCCAACGGCATACCATGCGTCCAACAGCCTTGCAAAAACTTAAGGAGTATCAATCCTTATCTCCAAAAATATCAAATGACAGATAACCGACTCTCTCATAGACAACGAAGGGAGATATATTTTTCTCAAAGGTCAAATAGGACACATCCCCGTAACGCTCGCCAATATCTACAGTCCCAATTCAGCTCAGGTCGCCCTTTTTCAGACGCATCTCACAATCACTAATGGCCTTTCAACACGGTCTCACCATTCTTGGGGGAGACTTCAACGTAGCCCTACACCCCACACTAGACACTTCATCCAACACCTCCTCTATCCCATACAAAGCCCTCCGCCAAATCAAGACGCAATTACAAGAGCTATCCCTCCACGACTCTTGGCGCACTCTATACCCTAACATAAAAGACTACACATACTTTTCACCCCCGCACAACAGGTACTCCAGGATAGACTACCTATTTCTAACCCAAAAAGACCTCCACCTCCTCTCCCACGCGACAATAGAACCAATGGTTATATCAGATCACCACCCAATCTCTATCACCCTGACCTTACCCGAAGATCATCCCATTACCAAAATTTGGAGACTAGACCCTATGCTACTCACAAATGAACAGGACAGACTACACATCAGAAACAGCCTTACTCTGTTTCTTTCAGAAAACGACACACCAGATATCAGTCCTCTCACAATATGGGAAACGCACAAATGTGTAATTAGAGGCCGATTCCTAGCCTTAAAAGCTACGCATAGAAGAAATAAACAAAAAACCATAGACGACTTACTCCTTAAGATTAAACACCTAGAAAAAGCTCATAAAAAATCCCAATCAGACCAAAACTATGCAGACCTGACTCATGCTAGGGAACGCCTAAAAGATGAATTAGACCGGAAAACCAGACGTAAATTTACTCTAGGCCATAAATTGTTTTATGAATTCGGCAACAAATGTAGCAAATACCTGGCCAGAGCCATCCAGAAAAAAAAAATGTCTACGCTGGCACACTCGATTAAGGACTCCCAGGGCAAGTCTTACAATAAAGTCACAGACATTTCCTCCCAATTTGAAAAATTCTACACGGGTCTATACAACCTCCCTACACAAAGTGAAAACCTTAATCATCAATCGAATTCCTCCACAAATATTGTCCCACTCCGCTGACCACAGAAAAGTCACAAGAATTAGAACAACCAATCTCAGGCACTGAACTTAATAAAGCACTAACTCAAATAAAACCAGGCAAAACTCCAGGCCCGGACGGCCTCACTTCGTCATATTACAAAACCTTCTCAGACATACTTTCGACCCCTTTCAGAAAAGCGTTCAACTCAATCCCTACCTCAACCCTCCCCTTTAACCGACTACTAGAAGCACACATCTCGGTCATCCCCAAAACAGAAAAAGACACATCATCAGTCGCTAACTACAGACCAATTTCCCTACTAAATGTCGACATCAAGCTATTTGCTAAAATTCTGGCTAATCGCATTCTCCCCCTCCTACCATCGCTTATCAAAAACGACCAAGTCGGCTTCATACCCGGCCGCGAGGCCAGAGACAATACTATCCTTGCAATAAACATAAATCACTGGATGCGCTCTACAGCCACCAAAGGCTTCCTCTTATCCTTGGATGCGGAGAAGGCGTTTGACAGGTTGGCCTGGGACTACATGGAAGAAACACTCAAACATATCGGCATTGGGTACAATATGCTCCAATACATCATGATGTTATACTCTAATCCCAAGGCCCAAGTAAGAGTCAATGGCTACCTGTCAGACGCCTTCCCCATCCAAAACGGCACTAGACAGGGCTGCCCCCTCTCCCCGCTCCTATTTGTACTAACTCTCGAACCCCTCCTGAATCGTCTTAGAGAGAATACTGATATAAAGGGAATAGAGATATCAGGTAAAGCATATAAAGTCGCAGCATTTGCGGACGACATGCTTTTGTTTTTAAGAGACCCTCATATCTCTCTTCCCAATCTCATGAAAGACCTTTCGCAAATCTCCAACTTAAAAATCAACACGTCTAAGTCATTTGCGCTTAACATCAACCTCCCTAAAGAAACGGTCAAACAATGTCAGGAGAATTTTACATTCCATTGGAAACTAGATGCGATAAAATGTCTTGGGATACATCTAACAGCAGACCCTACAAATCTTTTTACAAAGAACTACCCTCCCCTTCTCAAAACAATCACAGAGGACATACGCAACTGGGACAAGCCTTTCTTCTCATGGTTTGGCAGAGCGGTGATCTTGAAAATGAATATACTCCCACGCATACTCTTCATGCTCCAAGCTCTGCCAATCATAATTCCACAAACATTTTTCAAGTCCCTCAAAAAATGCTGCTCGGACTTCTTGTGGGGACGTAAAACCCCAATAATTAGTTACTCCCACCTAACCAAACCTAAAACAAAGGGAGGAATAGGACTACCTGACATCAAAAACTACTATTGGTCCACACATTTAACTAGAATAGTCAACTGGTCAGAACAAACCAACCCGAGAAATTGGGTACTTGTTGAAAACGCATTCTCAGACACCCCACTCAAGTCAACACCTTGGATAGACACACAACACTGCCCCAAACCGCTCAAAGAACACCCACTCATCCGCGCGTCCTTGCAATGCTTCAAAGAAGCTTGTAAGAAAACAAAAATATCTACCAACCCTGGCCCGCTCACTCCAATAAGATGCAACCCAGCTTTCCCCCCAGGCATGTCACAACATTTTTTAGAAAAGACAGGGCCAACTCCAGAAATAACTGCGCACCAATTCTTCAGCAACGGCACAATACTAGATAGAGAAAACATTGCAACAATAGACACAGATACCCCATTAACACCCTGGGCCTATTTCCAAATCCGTCACTTCATTAGACACATTGACAAACACTCAGAGGTCTCCCGACCACTCTCTCCTTACGAAAAACTATGTCTACAACCAGATGCACAAAGACACCTCATATCCACCATTCACAACATGTTCTTTCTAGACATCCCCCTAGCTCGGGATCGGCATGCTCCCAGTGGGAAGGAGACCTACAAGAAGATATCTCAGATGAACAATGGGAAAACATTTTCTCATTGACACATAAAGGCTCACTAAATGTGGCAACTCAAGAAAACAACTGTAAACTGGCACTTCGATGGTACAGAACCCCACACTTACTCCACAAATACTACCAAACAATACCTGAGACTTGCTGGAGATGCTCGGAAGCCCCAGGCACCCTACTACACATATGGTGGAGCTGTCCACTCCTCCAACAATTCTGGACCCAAGTCCGGGACATAACTAACAAATTATCCACATACACACTGAGCTTCACCCCAGCCCAATTTCTGCTACACCACACAAGCCTTCCAAGACAAACCTACCGCAAATCCATCGCAATTCACCTAGTGAACGCAGCCAAGCTCTGCATCCCCATCCACTGGAACTCATCACCCCCCCCCCCCCAACAATGGCAGAATGGTGTAAAAAAATAAACAGAATCGCAGAAATGGAAGAACTAATACACATCGCCAAAGAAACCCCCTCTAAATTCTCCCAGACCTGGGCCAGCTGGACTCATTTTAAGACAACCCAGGAATACTTTAACCTATTAAACCACAGCCCGCCACAAGCCAACATACCATAAAACAAACCCCAATATCCCACGCTAAACCTCCACACCTGGGAAAATTCCTTATCCCTCTGATATTCCCAAACACAATCATGCTAATCATGCCACAGAGAAAAATAGATTCACACTCCTTGACAGCGCCAACAACATCCCCCTTCCCCAGATCATCACATGTGGGTCTGACCGCTGGGCCGCCAGGGTTGACCTGCGGGGCCCCTCCCTTCTTTCTCTATCTTTCCCTCTTCCTTCTCCTCCCCTCCCTCCCTCCCTTCTCCCCTTCGCTCCCTCCCCCCTCTCCCCCTCTCCCTCCCACTTTACCCCATCTCCCCCCCCTCCCCATCCTCTCCCCTACCCCCCACCCCCCTCCCTCCATACCCTACCCTACCCCTTTTTAAGATTGTTTCCATCATGTACGAATACAAACACAACCGCCGAGAAGAATAGTGTCTGAGGGAAAGGTTCCCATAGACACTTATCTACAAACCATCCCTATCCAGAAACTACCTATTTACCCCACCCGAAGCTCTCTCTCCCACACCAACACCCTCAGGCCCCGACGAACAGCTTAACGCTTAATGACCTACAAATCTAATGCTAAGGGCCTTATATTAGGACACTCACCATTGAATAGAAAAGGTCCACACCTTGAGTATGCAAGGAAGCCCCACATTTATGGCTACTGAAACTCACATAAAATGAATGCCCGTTCCATCTGAATATCATATCATCAACAGGACTAAAGGAATGTAGTTTCTCATTGTGTTTATTGTTTTGGTTATCTTTCATAAAACGGTTGTAACCAACTAATAGTGTACATGCTCTATCAACCATACACTACTGTATAACCCATGTTATGTACTCATGTTATTTTGTCATAACTAAATAAAAATCTCCTAAAGGGAAAAAAAAAAAAGAAATAACCCAAAGAAGTGTATATTATTTGGTCTGTGGGAAAGTTATAGAGTCTACAAGCTATGGTGCCAATCATTAAAAATTAATCACACATGATGTACTCATTTCTTGAGGGCCTGAAATGTCAGAAAAGTACAAATACCCCAAAATGACCCCTTTTTGAAAAGTAGACATTCCAAGGTATTTAGTAAGAAGCATACCAAGTTTAATTTTTTTTCCCACAATTCTTGGGAAAATTAAGAAATTATTATTTATTTAAAATTGTCATAAAAAGTAGTTATTTCTCCCATATAGCATATGCATACTTCCAATTACACCCCAAAATACATTCTGCTATTCCTCCCTAGAATTGTGATACCACATGTGTGAGACTTTTTCACACCGTGGCCACATACAGAGGCAGAACATGCAGGGAGCACCATCAGGCATTCTAGGAGCATAAATTACACATCTCATTTCTTGACTACACCTTGCACTTTTGAAGGCCCTGGAGCACCAGGACAATGGAAATGCCCAAAAAATGAACCCATTTTGGAAAGAAAACACCCCAACATATACAGTATATTATGTGACTCATGATCAGTCTTTTCAACATGTCATTTTTTCCACAAGTTTTTGGAAAATGTATTGTGATACCACATGTATGGGACTTTTTCACACCCTGGCCACATACAGAGGCCAAACATGCAGGGAGCACCATCAGGCGTTCTAGGGGCAGAAATTTCACATCTAATTTCCTAACGACCTATTACACTTTTGAAGCCCCTGGAGCACCAGGACAATGGAATTACCCACAAAATGACCACGTTTTGGAAAGCACACACCCCAACGAATATTCTATTGGACATTATGAGTCTTTTGAAAGGTTCCTTTTTTTCCACAAGACTTTGAAATACGTAGAAATAAAATGAAAACATTTTTATTTTTAGACAAAGTGGTCAATTTATAAGATATTTCTAACACATAGCATGTACATAGCAAAAATTACACCCAAAATTACATTCTGCTACTCGCCCCGAGAATGGCAATACCACATGTGTGAGACGTTTACACAGCCTGGCCACATACAGAGATCCAACATGCAGGAAGCACCATCAGGCGTTCTAGGAGCATAATTTACACATAAAATATCCTAATGATCTTTTACATTTTTGAAGGCTCTGGAGCACCAGGACAATGGAATTACCCGCAAAATAACCCCATTTTGGAAAGCAAACACCCTAATGTATATTCTATGAAGCATTATGAGTCTTTTGAATGGTTCATTTTTTCCACAAGTCTTCGGAATACATGGAAAGAAAATGAAAACATTTTTTTTTACACAAAGTTGTCAATTTATATGATATTTCTAACACATAGCCTGTACATAGCAAAAATTGCACCCCAAAATACATTCTGCTATTCATCCCAAGAATGGAGATGCCACGCGTGTGAGACTTTTACACATCCTATATAGAGAGATTGAAGTAGCACCTTTAAGCAATTAGGAACCTAAATTACACAACTAATTTCATGCCTACCTATCACACTTTTGAAGGTCCTGGAGCACCTGGACAGTAGAATTACCCACAAAATGACCCCATTTTGGAAAGTAAACACCACAATGTATATTATGAGGCATGAGAGACAGATAGGTACTCAGGTACTCTGAAGGGCTGCAGATAGGTACTTGGGTACTTTGATTGGCTGGAAACAGGTACTTGGGCACTCTAATGGGCTGGAGACAGGTACTCCAGTACTCAGATGGGCTGGTGACAGATACTCTGTATTTATATGGGTTAGGGACAGGTACTAGGGTACTCAGATAGACTAGTGATAGGTTCTCGGGTACTCAGAAAGCAGAGGAAAAAGTCATGCGCGCCTCTAAGTGTAAACCGTATAGGAAACAGGAGGTATAGGTAATAGTTAGAGGTACTCACAGATGTGGAGGAGAAAATCGCATGGCAGTGTCAGCCACTGCGGGCTATGTCTGGATGATTGGCGGTGCTGCATTGCTGGTGACTTCAACTGTGGAGTGGGAGATGAAAAGAACAGGCATGCGCCCTTCTAAGTGTAAACTGTATGAAAGGATTTATTGATAAACAGATAAAAAGGTACTCACAAACATGGAGATTAAAAATGCATGGCAGTGTGAGCCACTGTGAGCTATGTGCAAGTCCTGGAGCGTAGTGGTGTCCGCAGATGCTCGGCTTGCCCAGGGGAGGGGAGGTCGTCATGGGCTGACTGGCTCCGGCTGGTGGTGAGGTGGGCACCAGGGGTTTCCGGGGCTTCCTGTGGTCCAGGCGGAGTGGTGCAGCTAGACTTCCGGTTTGTCTGGAGGTCCCTTCTGGGTAGTGAGAGGACAGAGATGGCCTGAAGAAGGGGCACTTACCCCGACAACGCATCGCCATTCCCATTATCCAGTGGGTGGTATGTGGTATCCATGTGGATATACAGTGGAGAAGAATTAGAACCATTGAAATATGCGAACTCAGGGGTGGACCTAAAGGGGACGCTGAGGTCGCCATTGCTACAAGGGGCCCGTGTGGCCCCCTGTATGCCTGAATTGTTGGAATGGTGGCTCCGTGACTGCATATGGGACCGAGTTCGCTGATCCTTAGCCGGTGCGTAAATCTGCAGTGCAGGAGCTCAGTCTCACTGTGTTTATAATGAAAGTGAAAGTAAGGGAGAGGTGTCTTACACAGCCTGTGCTGTGCTCTCTGCCTCCCCCTACACCGCAGTACCCAGCATGGAGATTGAAGGAAAGTACAGTGCTGCTGCTGCCAGTTTTTAAAAAGGCTATCTATATCTGTTTGTATGGATGTGTGTGTCTGTATATTTGTATGTGTGTGTGTTTATATGTGTGTCTGTGTATATGCATTTGTGTCTGTGTGTATAGGTGTGTATATGTGTGTGTTATAACATTTGTGTAAATAACATTTTTAATCACATGACATTAATAACACACGCCCCCCTTTACATCAGAGTCTGCAGAGTTCCCCTTTTACATCTGAACTTGCAGAGTTCCCTTACATTGTAAGGGAGAACTCTGCAAACTCTGATGTAAGGGAGAACTCTGGGGATTCTGACACAAGAAATGCTCTGGGAACCATGATGTAAGGGGGAACACTGAGAACTCTGATTTAAGAGAGAACACTGTGGCCTCTGGTGTAAAGGGGAATTCTGATGTAAGGGGTGCTCTGGGAACCCTGATTTACCTTGGTGTACTCACTCAGAGGCAGGAGAGAGAAGGGGGGAGATTTCAGTCACAGACAGGGATGGATGGTGAGCTTGCTCACCCCTTGTCAGTCAGCACCTCTCATCCAGATCTATCTGCGACTGCTGGGCTTCAAATTTCCGGCTCCCACTATCCTTTTCTGAGGCACAGTGCCGAGGATAGGCAGTGGGGGCAGACATAGAGGGGTAGGGGCAGGAGGAAGAGGTGCAGATCAAGCCCTCTCTCCTCTCCCATCTGTGTGTGTGTTTGGTGGGGGGATTGTTAGTGCTGGCTTTGGGCAATGTGAAAGAGCATGTAACAACCACTCTCACCTTAGACAACAAACAGCCAAGGAAATAATCCAAAGAAAAACCAAGCTCTCTTACCGACCAGCTTGAAACCATCCAAATTAACCTGTCTAACAGTATGCATTAAAAAGCAGGGTGTTGGTAACACACGTTAGCTAATGCATGTGTAAGCTGGAAGGCCCCATCAAGGTTCCCTGCGTCCTCCAGACCGATCTCTAACTGATGAGAGACTCCACAGTGGAAGCACATGCATCTTGATGAGAGAGATGAAGGCAGATGGCCTGGAGGTAACCCATCCCTTCTTAAAGGTATAGGGACGCACTGAACACCCAGCAGGTAGTGAAATAACTGCAAAGGTGTTAATGCATTTCCCTGACCAAAATCAAATGTCCAAAAAGTAGGCCACTGCCTCCATCTATAACTGGTCTGTATGGTAAGGAGCATTGGAGGGCATTGGGTAGACAACAAACAGCCAAGGAAATAATCCAAGGAAAAACCAAGCTCACTTACCGACCAGCTTGAAACCATCCAAATTAACCTGTCTAACAGTATGCGTTAAAAAGCAGGGGATTGGTAAAATACATTAGCTTAGACAACTGCAGCCAGCAACCCTGCTGGGAAAACATAGTCCAGTATTAATAATGTGTCTGGGTTTCAGATGGTCTGAAATCCGTACGCATGATTCCAAACCCGAACTGTTTGGACCCTGACACTGATTGTTAGAGAACCAAAAGAATGGTCCTAGAACAGGGTCATATAGGACATTCTTCCAACAAAAGCTTTGACATGTTTCGCAGACACCCGCTTCTTTAGAAAGGACAGTCTCAGCAATATATGTTTCTAAATAAAAAGATATATAAAGGATCATTTACATAGAAGACATTCACATGCAATAATATATCATCCATCCCAAAAGAGAACCAGTTGGGTGGATGAACAAAATATTAATATAGCTATATTTGGTTAGACGCAATGCCATCCCTGTCCCCCTCCACCCCTGGACTTGGAGAACAAGATAGTACTCAACTTAGTCTAATGGCCAGACCAGGACACCCACAGCCAAAAAAAAAACTGTCTGTCTCACGGGCGAGTGTGGGAGCCAGAGGCATAAAACTGGTGGATAGAAATAGAACAAAATAAGCCATTATAAGGTCAATTCCAATTCTTCAGGGCCTTGTCCTTGGCCTTCAAGCCCATAGGAAGTGGGGGGTAGCCAAAAAACCTTCTTTCTTTATACATATATATATTACAGATACACACCAAGAAATGTATATGAAGTTCATAAATACACAACGGTGGGGGCTGATATAATAAGGCAGGGCCGATGGAGATTTTTATCCTGGTCTACAAGAATACAAAGTGCAAAAACACAACAGTCAAAAGCAAGCCAAATTCCTGAATGAGGTTGGTCATGGAAAAAACTGATAATAGATGTAAACAGGGGGCGTGCAGGCCGCTCATGCACGGGGTAAGTCCATGGATGCCCTCCATGATGTCCATGTTGTAGCCATTTTTTGGCTATAGTGCGGATGGGAAGTGGTTAAAGTAATTTTTGCTGTGATATTTGGTGAAGCCATTACTATATGTTTGGAAAAATCTGTGTTTTCTTGTTAGAGAAGAGCAATTGTCATTCTAGATGTTATAGAAAGTGTCACTCTGGTATCCATCTGTCAAACCTTCAAAATGATGACAGCCATCGCCTAACAGCTCAAGTTTCACACCTTTGTAAGAATACTTGTCTATTCATAATCCCATTCGGTTTTGTGAATATTTGAGCCAAAGATATCTCTAAAAATAATTGTGAATAAGTAAAGTATCCCCACTACATATGACATTTGTTCCAACACGGAATTAGACCATTGTGATATGTGTGGACATTGTATTATGTTTGGAGTGATTGGAAGGTTTTTAGCAAATGATGGATATGTTTGTATATACGCAAAAAAGTTTAGAAAAATCTGGAATGACCATACAAATAATTATAATTATATTTCACTAGATGTAATGGGGTGGATTTACTAAACGTAATGGGGTTGATTTACTGTAGACACATAGACTGAGGACTTTGCAAGTGAAGTTACTCCAGAGCTTATTAAATGAGGGAGAGCTGACTTCCACCATCCAATCATGTGCAAGCAAAAAATGCATTTTTTATTATTTTCCTTGCATGTGATTGGGTATTTTTTTTGTAAAGTGACGCTTTACCTCATTTACTAAGCTATGGAGCAACTTGAAAATTGCACAGTCTGGTTGCCTTAAAGTGCAACTATAGGCACAACTTTTTTCTTGCATTTTGGATAGAGTAAGGGAGGGTTTAAACACCTGTCATTTTTTTTGCTATCTGTGTCCCATGAAGATTTCCCCTCTATTACTTTTCTGGGAACATCCCACAAATTGGGATTTTCTTTTACTTTCAATGATAATGGTAAACAGGACAAATCTAGAGAGTGAGAATCTCCCTAATGGGGGCACAGACAATGATAACAACCTGACAGGTGTTCTTATCCCTCCCCACTCTATTCAATAAAAAAGCCCCTTCCTAACCAGACAAATTTTCAGCTTTCAGTGCTCTCACATTTTGAATGACAATTACTCAGGCATACTACACTACACCCATATGAAATGTTTGCCCTTTTTTTCACACAAATATAGCTTTCTTTTGGTGGTATTTAATCACCATTGAGGTTTTTATTTTTTGCGCTATAAATGGAAAAAGACCGAAAATGTTGTAAAAAAATGCATTTTCTTTGTTTCTGTTATAAAATGTTGCAAATTAGTAATTTCCTGACAGACTCCATGGCAGCATACGTTTGGGTTAGCCCCGCCTCCACTCCTCCCCTATAGGACCCCACTCCCATAAAATCTTGCTCCGAGCCAGAGGCCGTGTTCCTTTTTTGTCCTCCTCCTAAGGACCGTGTTGTTTATTTGATTACCTGAAGTTTTTCTCTCCGCGATCAAGACCGGCCAACAACGACCACTGGAAAGACAGGTCGCCATACTCCGATAAGCCCTAGCTACTAGCGAGGTATGGAGTGAGCAGTTGGAAGAGCTGCTGGATACTCCGATAAGCCTTAGCTACTAGCAAGGTATGGAGTGGGCAGTTGGAAGAGGCGCTAGAAGAGCTAGAAACCTAGCCACTGGCAGGTAAGCGATGCAACGGTCAGACAGCCCAGCTACTAGCGGGTGGCCCTATCTGCCCCAAGTACGGTGTGATCAGCCTACCTGGTCCGGTTTGATCGTGGAAGCAGGATCGAATTGCGGTGATGTATACCTTTATATTACATATTCCATGGCAGCAGTGTGTGGTTGTCTGTTTTCTTCCCTGTCTCTAGTGTTTTCCATTCTATGGCCGCTGGAGCGCATTTGCGTTCCAAGCTGCTGCTTTCTCTTCCGGCCAGGTGTCCTCAGGTAACTCCTGACCAGGGACCCAGTGCATGCGCACTGTGGGCGGCGGTGGCATAATTTCAGTGGAGAAATTCAATCAGTGGTCAGTACTGTTGATATAGGGATTTCTCTGTGGGCAGCTTTCAGCAGTGTTCTCTAAATGCTGTGTGCAGTCATCTCAGGTATATGCTTTGCATTAACTTCCTGGTAAGCTGCCTGTGTAATTCTGCTATACCTTGATC